>QEPC01002298.1:4057473-4082207 GCA_003113815.1 Sphenodon punctatus | reverse complement strand
GGGCCCCCATGCCCCCTGTTCCCCTTCCCTTGGCTCCCCTTACCCATTTCCTGGGTGCTCCCTCCGGCCCCATTCTGGCTGCTGTCCCCGGGGCATCGCATGGCGCCTGCTGCTGGGGGTGTTGTTCCCGGACTGGCTGTAGGGTCAGCATGTCCCCCGTGTCCCCCTCCTCCCCCGCCTGTGGTCCCTCCACCTCTACTGCTGCCCCGCCACCTCTTCCTCCTCCACCGTCGCTCTCTCGCCCGCTGCTCTCTTCCGCCTTCCTCCTCGCTCCATCCCGCCACACTTGCCTGCGGCTGATTTCCCTTTAAATCTCCCTCCGGTGTCTGTGTTGTTGCTGGTTGCCCGGCAGCAACGCTGCATGCTTTGTCCACGGCTGGGGCTCGTTTCCTTTGGTTCCGCCCGGGGATTGGCATCCAGACGTTACTTTTTGTTGGTTCCCAGTGGGGATCTCATTGACCACGCTTCCCGGGATATTCCCCCAGCTAGCCCGGGAAGCGTGGTTGAAATTGACCCCATGTGGGTATTGAGCATGATGAACATCAGGCACGCGCCAAACAGACGTTCAGAGCGCTTTGGCCCCGCCGCGGGATTGAGCGTGGTTCACTGTGGTTGAGCGTGATCTCGTAACGTCTGAAAATACCCAATATTTGCTTCTTTGCTTCCTGGGGAAACTCCTTGGGTGATACATCACAAATGCCACGTGGTAACAGCTTCCTGGTGGCATTGGAAGACATCCTACTCAACTGCATTGGATAGCACTCCAAGGGCCAGAGCTAAGGCCATGTCTATTTCAAACCCTTCTACAGTTGCTCCCCAGCCACTTACTCAGTCATGGGTACGCCTTCACAAGCAGAAGTACGTGTGTCAGGGAGAGAGACTTACTTTCCTGTAAGAGCTGCAGGAGAGATATAGGAAAGAGCTCAAATGCCCTGCACCTGAATCAGTTCACAGCTGCAGTCATTTGTAAATGAACAAGGCTTGGGCAGGGTGTGTGTGTGTGTGTGTGAGACCGTTGTGTAGCACAGGTGTGGAGCAGTCATGCATGTGTAATGAGTGGGGAGGGATTCTAATGGGCTACAGTCATTTCACACATTGCTTTTTCAAAATAGTTATTAGCTCCAACCTGCTTTTTTTGCGTTCTGTGAAAGCAGTTATATGGTTTCGGTAGGGGCCCAATTAATTGTTAGCAGCTGTGGCTTAACCTGGAGCTACAAGCTACAATATTCACTGAGATTGAGCCAATGAAACTTGGGAACACAACTAGCCTTCTGTCCCTCCAATGTTCATAGAGATATGGAGAAATGGGGGGGAGGGGGAGAAGGATCCAAATGAGTATGTTCTTTTCTTCTTTCCAGTCAGTAACAAAGCATCCTGGGATATCTCATCTAGAGACATAGATAAGGGCAGAGACACAAGACTAGTTGCTCACTACCCACTCATGCCATATTTTAAGGGGTCGTGATTAAAGGAGTGGGCAGACAAGTCAGATTGGGGCATGGGATCAGGGCCAGACCAAGGAGTAAGGGAAGAGGTTGAGGGTTCATGGCAGTGCAGAATAAGAATCCGAGTCAGCAGAGGGCACAGAAATTAGAGCAGGCTGGAGTAAAGACAGAGTAGAGATTCCAAACAGGAAGTAAAAGGTCAGATGATCCACCCAGTTTCCTGTTGCTACCAGACATCAACAGGATCCCAGTCCACACATAAGTTGCTCGGCAGCCACCCAAGAAACTGAGAGGCCAGCTGGGGACAAGAAGGAGGCTGTGTGGCCTATAGGGATGTGCGAACGTGGTTCAGATGTTCAGGGTTCGGGCCGAACTCAGCCTGTTCGAACGACTGAACCGAACATCTGAACTGAACGTTCAAACTGAACGTTCGAATGGCCAAACAGTTTGGAAAAGTTCGGATGAGTTCGAATGAAAATTCGGGGGCAGGAAAAATGTGACTTTGGGTGGGAAAAACGTAACTGGAAGCGGGAGGCAGCTGAGGAACAGACTTCCTGGCACCAGGGGTGGAGACCAGGGGTGGTTTCAGGGCCAAATTATACCGATACTGGGAAAAAAAATTGATTTCGGTATCAGTATCAGTATCAATAGTGCTATTTTTGGATGTTCGGCTGAGTTCGGCCGAACTGAATTCCGCCGTACTGAACAACCGAACTCGAACTTGGGTTTCGAAACGAATGACCAAACATCCGAACATCCAAACCACGTTCTGTTCGCACATCCCTAGTGACCTGCCTAGTGTAAAGATGTCCTTTGGAAGAATGTCTGGGTCTAGGGCAAGGTGAAGCAGTGGTGCTGCAGGCCCAGCCACTGTTCCAAGAGCCCCAAGGATGCAGGTTTGAGGCCTGGATCTACTAGACACAGGGGAATTGCAGGTGTGAAACCTCTGTTATTTGATGTGTTGTTACCTGCAAAAACATAACATGTGAAAGTATCCTAAGAGTCAACCCAAAAAGTATCCAAGCAAAAGGAATGAGAGTTTGATAGTCCCGCTCCTAGCAGGGGAGCCAAATGGCTTAGTCAGGAGAATTAGAAAAGTGATCAGATTTGAGCCTGAGCAAGAGGCATCAGAAGAAAAAAAGGGCACATGGGCAACCAGAAGACTATTTGGATTCCCTATAGTTTTCCCTTCTCCTTTGTTTGATACATAGTAAAGTTGTTGCCAGCAATTATGAGGTCTCATTTCTGAGAATGATCCACATGGAGAAACACAGGTTGGGAGAATGGAGTGAAACCAGAGAACTTTGCTCCCAACATTCCAGCCTATCAAAGACACATGTTCCAAGTCCTAAGACATCGATGGTGGGAAACCTCCAGCCCATGGGCTACTCAATAGTCGCAGACCCAAGCCTTGCTCATTTTAAAATTACTGCAGTTGTGAACTGATTCAGGTGGTTTTTATTGGTTCCCTTACCAATCACAGATAGGACCTGTGGATCTTATCCTCAAGCACTGAATGTGCGAGCACAGTGGAGAGAAGGGAGCAAAGAGGATGACATGCACTCAAGGACATGGGATGGATCCATGAGCTGTACCCTTCCCTTCTACATCCTGTATCTTGCCTGCAGACCTTACAGAGAGGGAAACAGCTCCAAATCCTGGTTTAAATAATGCTCTGGTGGCTGAGTAGTTTTGATTTCAAAAGAAAGAGAAATAAAAAAAAAAAGCCAGCTACAGCCAACATCCTAGTCCACACTTGAGACCCTACAGAAGTTCTGTTTTGCCTCTTTTGAAATCTACAAACAAATGCTTTACAAGTTCTGTACGTAAAATGTCAGCAAGATGACTGTTTTGCATTCAGTTCAAGCTTTGCCTTCACTGACGTTGCTTTCCAATTCCCACAGTGGATTATTGATTTTGTTCTATGAATTTACTGGCTATTCTTCGCCAACAAGTGCTTCCAATAATAGCCATGTGTTGAATAACATTATGCTCAGTTCAGTGGCAGAAAAGCAATTGCCACTTTCACCTGCCTGTTTGTGAACTTTGTAATTGTTTATGAGTTGTGGCTTTTCCTTCAGTCCCTGATCTCCAGTTATATCACTGCAGTCCCAGAGTTTCAAAGCATTTCACTTATCATCTGAACATTTCCATTTGCCTTTTGTTGACAAGAACAAGCTCCTCACCACCCCCATCCAACTTTTGTTCTTTTCCCCCTGTCTGTATCCAGACTCTTCCAAAAGGGGTGTACTTTGTGGAGAGGGGGTGGGGTGAGGAAAGAGAGTATTCTGTGTGTAACACATTGTGATAGTTTTGTTATCCGGTATTTTGTTAGCTCCGTATGGTAGGAGATGCAGAGAGGCATTCTCAATGGCTGCTCCGCAGTTTATGAACTCCCTTCCTATGGCATTTTCCAAAGGCAATGTAAGGCTTGCTTATTTGGCCAGAGACTGTCTCTTGTTCACATGTCTACAAACTCATTGTGCCAAAGGTTTGATAAAGGGGGAACAAACCCATCAAAGAGCACCAGCAGACTCACATTTGGGAGGAGCAGGGAGCAAGACAGCCACTTTGCCCTACCTATTTCTGTCATGATCACACCCCTTCCAAACATTGTAATGTCATGACACTTGCGAAAGGGGAGTGATAATGCCAGAATGGGGTGAGAATAAGGGAGTCACTGCCCTTTACTAATATAATCATGCCCCCTTTCCGAGAGTCCTGATGCTCAGTAGGAGGGTGCAACCACAACCCCTTGTCCTCCTCTCTTGTCACCCATAAGCCCACCTTTGCCCTAATTTATTTATGTATTTATTCATTTTTATGTATTTAATTCATTCATTCATTCATTCATATTTATATCCCACCCTATCCCTGAAGACTCAGGGTGGCGCACAATCATATAAAACACAAATATACAATAACACCCCATCACCCCTCCCCCCAATCTATCCCTGCCCATTGAATGCCTGGACAATTAAAGAGGGCTTACACTGCCTCCAGAAGACATTTAAACTAGGGCTCAGATGAGCCGCCAAGGGGAGGGAATTCTAAAGCTGTGGGGCAGTCACCGAGAATGCCTCTCTGTGGCCCTGAGTTGTATGACACTTGGCCAATGATAGAGCCCACAAGAGGGCACCCTCAGCAGATCTTAAAGGCCGCAAAAGGAGCATAAGGAAAAAAGTGGCTGTTCAAATATGTAGGGCGAAAGCCGTGGGTTTAAAGGTCAAAACCAGCACCTTGAATTTTTCCCAGAATGCTATAGGCAGCCAGTGCAGACTCTTAAGCACTGGTGTAATGTGCTCCCAACAACCCACCCCCATCGAGAGGTGGGTGACCGCATTCTGCACCAGCTGCAGCCCCCAACAGTCTTCAAGGGCAGCCCCACATAGAGCACATTGCAGCAGTCCAGTCAGGAGGTAATGAAGGCAGGGACGATGGTGGCCAAATCCCCATTAGAAAGAAAGGGACGCAGCCTTCTCACCAGATGGAGTTGGCAAAAGGCATTCCTGGCAAAAGCTGCAAACTGTCCTGACTTTCCAGACGCAGCTGAGGATCCAGGAGCACCCTGAGGCTATGCACCTGAGTAGCAAATGAAGGCAGGACCCCATCAATGATGCTAGTCCCAATTCCTCCCCCCACAAGCCACATGGCTGCCCAACCATCACCTCAGTCTTGTCCAGATTCACCTTCAGACTCAACTGCATCCAGTCCCTAATAGCAGCTAGGCACTGGGTAAGCACAGAGACTGGATCAGATGAAAAGGATAAGTAAATTTAGGTGTCATCTACTTATCTATCCTATGGCTACAGGCATATCTTGCCCCCTTTTAATAGCTTAGAGTTTCTTGCTATGTCACCCACTTCCCAAAGACATGAAAATATCTTGCCTCCGTCAACAGAGGAAGATAATAAATAATATAACTTTATGCATCAGCTATTGAGAGAACAAATAAACAAACAGCCCAGTCTGATTACCTAGTATGTCCTTTAGTGATCGTTTCTGCCCATCTTTAAACAAATCCCTTCTGGGACTCAAATGCCATGGCAGCTATTTTTTTTGGTTGTTCAGTGACATGAGAAGTCTCCATGGAATCTCCCATGGACTAATAAAGAGAGAATAAAAACTTGTTCAGATGCAGAACCACTACCAAGTGCCACATCCCCAAATTTTGCATCTATTCAAGCTAGTAGGTACACTAATCATATACAGAAACATCACCGGCAAAAGCAGCCTGACACCCATGTTTATTGTGTTTTCCTTGCTTGTAGCAATGGGAAAAACCCAGTGAACACGGGTTCCTGGAATAGGGAAGGGAGAAAATAGGAGGAACAGCTTCCTTCAAACAATGTCGGTACATTTTTAACACCATCCTTTAAATAATTTTAATGAGAACTTTCTCTCCTTATAATTGGCCACCCAGATATAGCACCAGGGAAAACCTGAGCTATCATTTTGTAATGTGGGCTTTTAGACACTCACACCTTTCAAGTGGTCCTAGAGAGGTCTCTTGAGAAGTCCCCTTAAAACAAGTAAATCAGCTTCCTCTTTTCAAGGGGTTGGTTTCCTATAGAAGAAGATTAGCTTCAGGTATTGGATTATTTAGATGTCAGCATCTCTTTTCACTTTCTGTATTTCTGATACATCTGGATGGACCTGAAACAAGAGAGAGAAGGAAGAAGTGGTAGCATGTTGAGAGACTTATGAATTTGAGCACAGTACTCTGTTGAAAAAATAAATGTTGATAATTCTTTCACATATATGTTAGCATAACTGAATGACTTGAACTTGGCATAAGACTTTGAAGACTCAATGTTTTGACTATTCCACAAAGTACTATATGGACAACTTTTTCCACTGGTGTACTTTGTAGGGATGTTAGCACATGGTTCGGATGTTCAGAGTTCGACCCGAACTCAGCCAGTTCAGATATCCAAACTGAACCGAATGCCAGAACCCCACAGTTCAGGCACGTTCGGGTGAGTTCGGGCAAGGAAAAAAATGGCTGGCAGGCCCGGGGAGGAAGGACATCTGAGGAACAGATTTCCTGGCCCCAGGTGTGGAGAGAGGCTTGGACTAGAAGCCAGCCTGCCCAATCACCATCCCTCTTTTCCTCAGACCACTGGTTTGGCAGTCTGCAATTGGCCAAGGGCTAGGCTGGACAGAGCCAATTAGGGATGTGCAAACAGATTGCGTGTTGGGTTTGGTCATTCGGTTCAGTCCAGTCATTCGGTTCGGTCACCGAGTTTGAGTTCAGTCATTCGGTTCGGTCAAGTTCGGTTTGGACGTTCGGAAAAAGGTATTGCGAAATCCCGTGATCATGCCGAAAACTGAAAATTCAAGTGTGTGGGGAGTTTGTGTGGGGAGAGAGCATGTGTGTGTGTGTCTGGCTGATGTGTGATTTTGGTTTTGGTTGGCTGTGTTGGTTTGCTTCGTTGATTGTTTTGCTTGGCTGTGGTTTGGTTTGACTTTGTTTGGTTGTGGTTGGTTTGTGTGGCTGGCTGGTTGGAAAAAAAAATGAGGAGACTTAAAGTTAATAGGAGCTGGAAGCCCGAGGTGGAGGAGTTGGAGATGGAGGAGGCTGCCGCTGGACCTTCTTCAGAGGTGGTGGAGGTCGGCTCCTCATCAGAGAAGCCTCAGCCAGAAGGTACCACTGCTGCTGCCATGTTTGTAAAGTTTATTTATGCATATTGTTCCATAGAATTTTGAGGACAAGAAGAATACTATCCTTTAGAGCAAGTTTACTGGCGTGCTGGTGGGTGGGTGGTGGTGGGCACTGGCAGTCAGACACAAACAGTGGGCATCAGCAGGTTACTGGCAGCTGATGTCTGCCACAGAGAGACAGAGTGTGTGTGTGTGTGGGGGGGGGACTCTCTTCCAGCAGTCAGGCACGAGGCGAAGGACGCACCCACCACCCAAAGACGTGCCAGGCTGCCAGCCATCCCTAGCAAGGGTCTCCAGTTGCCATCCCAACAAGCACCCAAAGAAGGGGAGGATTTGCACATGCCAGCCAGGGGGGGGGTCTCTCCAGTTGCCAATGCCTAGCACCCCAAGGAGAGAGGACTAGAGAGGCATCATCATAAATGCATTATATTGAGTTGTTAATGTTTATGTGTTCCTGTTTAAGAGAGGGTGATGCTGCCCCTGCCACCGCTACTAGAATCTCAAGACGCAGGTCAAAGGAGCTGCTGCTGCCAGACAGAAGGAAGAGGTCCAACGTCTGGAGATTTTACACTGTCACGAAATGTGGATTGATCGCCATATGTACGGTAAGGCATTAAGGCAGGGGGGATGATACAACAGGGAATGGATTGCTCTATGATTGACCTGTTATGAAGTCCCCTTCAGAGAGAGATTGGCCAATGGCCGCCCACCCACTTGTTGAGACAGAATTCAGGAAGGACTCGACAGACCATTGGTCTGACACAGTATGGCATGTCTTAATGTTCCTATCTTTTATGTTCTGTAGACCTGTGGAAAAAGAATTAAGCGGGGCAGCCAGGCAATGACATCAGAGCTAATAGCTGTGGAAATTTAGGATTTCGGGCCTACTTGGGCCTAAGCTTTGACCAAAGTATTGCTTTGCATTGGCTTGACAGAAACCATTGTTCCATATGAACCTTGTACAGCCAAAAGAATTTGCTTATTGTTGCTATCTTTTAAAATAGAATTAAGGAAGAGTACACTTGGCCTAGTCATTAGTATTTAGCCTTGGAGACTATCAGAATCTTTGGTTTCCGCTTTTTAGTTGGGTCATATATTTGCTTTGTTATGACATATAGGAGTTGACTAGATAGGGAAGTTTGGTCAGTTTGGTCTGGGCTCATGATCACACAGGTAATAGATGACCTTTGGGTCAAATTCTGTACATCAAAGATTTCTGCTCATGCAGCTGGTTTTGGGCTATGACAGATGGTCCGGATCGGAAGAAGGACGAGGAAATTATCTTATTTGGGCATAGATGATCTAATTGCTTTTACTTATCTTGTGATTGTTGATGTATGCATGTTTGCGTTTGCCCAACAGCTATGAAAACCTATATAAACTGCTTGTACTCTTTGTTCGGGGTCTCACTCTGTTTGAGTGACACCAGCAGCTGTGCACCTGAAATAAAGACTGAGTGACTCTGAAAACTGCATCAAAGTTTTATTTCCACATAGCCCATGTAAAGAATGTCCACCATATAAAGGTGGTGTGTGGTGGTGCTGCTAAGGCTGGAGGGCACAGCAGCAGCAGCAGGGACTTTGAAGTGGAGAAGCAGTCCCGGAAGCAAGGGGGGGGAAGACCTAGCGGAAACACCGCCACCTGAGCACTTCCCCCTCCAGTTCCACAGAGGAGTTGACAGCCCCCCCAGGAGGAGTCAGAGGAGGAAAGGGGCCTTCCGGGCCGAGCTGGAGAGCCCTTCCCACAAATATATAGACATTATGCGTGTCCAAACATGCAACATGTCTGACTGGCTCATGGTGCGGTTCCGAAAGCTCCATGCAGACGAGCGGTGCACAGCAGCTTATGTGGAGTACCTCCACTCAGATAGGGAGGAGCTGGAACTGCACCGCCAGTCGGTCAGTAATGGAAGGCCTCCTTGCAGGGGGCCATTGAATTTGCCCGGCAGCACGGGTACGAGGTGGAGGAGGATGTGGCCGCCCCTCCGTCCCACCCACCCATTTCCCCGTACCCCCATATTTCCCCAAAGACCCCTAAGTAACTGTCCTTTATTTGTATGTTTTTTTTCTAAATTTGTAGAACGTTTGTAGAGTTTAAAACATTATAAAATTTATATTTGTTGTTACGAGCTTTGTTGAATGAATGAATGAATGAATAAATGTTTTATTACGGTCAGAGATCATATAGCAAAAGGTACAAATAATGAATAAACAGAAAGACAAGGGCACTGCACCAGCAAAACAAAGTGGGTGTCCCAGTTACAGCATATCATACACATTAAAATAAATTGTTCAAAGCAAACCCCCAAGAGACCAAACTGGCGCAGATATCTACAACCAGCTGAGGCACCTCACGCTCTTAAACAAAAAAGGCTACCTAAGATGGTAGCCTGGCGTGGGCTACGCAATGCTAAAAAGGACCAGAGATCCAGTCCTAGGCAAAACACCAAATACTATTTGGAGGAATCAGCCGGTACACAGGGTTTAAAATAAAAAAAATCCTGCCTACACTGAACTGCCTTAACTAAGAAAGCAGCAAGATTTTTAATATCCTGAGGATTGGAAGAGAGAAGCAACAAATGCAAAAGGGCCAGATCAGATCTCCCCGAAAGAGAGCTCAGATGGGGTCCCAAATATTCGTCCCTTAAGGCATCATAGAGATGACAGCGCAGGATAATATGGCTGATGGTTTCTACAGCATCATTGTCAAAAGGAACACAACCTCTCTAAAAACAGAAGACCCTGTATGCGACCTTCTAAGACTTGTGAAGGGAGGGAGTTGACCCTGGCACGGAAAATGAGGTTCTTAGCTCTAGCTGAAACAGCAGAATCAAGGTAATCCGACATTTAGCCCTGTTCCAGGACCCAAGTAAGGTAATCCCTCATATGGGGGGAGGAATGGATCTTGCTAATTTCCCCCTGGCAATATATATCCGCCATCCTAGCTAACACCTCTTTCTTAACAGTACCGAGGGACTTGTGTGAAAGGTATTCTATAGAAAGGCCGATTGATTTCAAATACACCTCTGCTGAGTTGGTCCAAGAGCTAACAAATGGGTCTTGCCTAACCATCTTCAGCAAATCTGAACACTGATTAGTGAACAGTTTGACCCAAAATCTTAATGACGTCTCCATTGCCACCTGAGACCATGCCTTCTGTCCCAATTCCAGTCTTGCAGCTGCATGGGGTGTACTTCTTGAATGACCCACCATACCCATAAGAAACTTAGCCTGGAGGGAGTCAGTCTGGGCAGAAGAAAAAGCCCAGAGTTCGGCCCCATACATAATTTGGGCCCGAACCTTACTGTTAAAGACCCTTAAAGCTGAGGGAATAGCACTTCTGCCCTGCCTAGTAAAGAATCCATATATTGCGCTCAAAGAGCTGTGGTTAGCAATAGTAGCCCCAGCTACATGTTCCTTCCAACCTCCACTTCTATGGAAGAGAAGCCCAAGGTATCTGAAAGATGGAACTTGCTGGATGACCTGACCCCCTACAGTCCACTGGAACATCATCTTTTTGGGAAAAAAACATAATTTTAGATTTACTAAAATTTATGGTAAGTTGGTTACTTTTGCAAAAATTAGTGAAAGCATGTAGTTGGCGAATAAGTCCTTTCTTAGTTTGGGACATGAGGGCCACGTCATCGGCGTAGCTGAGACACCCTACCGCCCTAGTACCTAATTTGGGTAGAAAAAACTTACTATCTGCCATTTGCAGACATATCCCATCTATATAGAAGTTAAAGAGGGCTGGTGCCAGGACACATCCCTGCCTGATGCCTCTGGAGGTAGCTATCGGAGGCATCAGATGACCTTGCCTATCCAACTTGACCATAAGCGAGGATCCACAATGTAGGGAGGATCCACAATGTAGGGATGTACGACCAAGTAGTCATCTATCTATAGATGCTTCCTGAAGCTTCTTCCAAAGGATCGCCCTACTGAGCAAAACAAAGGCTACTTTTAAAATCCAGGAAGGCAACTTGAAAAGCACAATTTTTTGCCTGATATTTGGCAGCTAGATGGTAATAAATGGAGCACTGCTCCATAGTGGAGCATCCTTCCTGGAATCCTGCCTGCTCTAAAGCTGGAATATTGGACTGTCGCATCCATTGCAGTAGTTTCCATAACATAAGCTTAGCGTAAATTTTCCCCACCACTGAGAGCAAACTAATGGGCCTATAGTTGCCCGGGTCTGTACTAGGACCCTTTTTATAAATTGGGACAACCACAGCCCTACTCCAGTGAGTCAGAACTCTTCCAGAGTTATTAACAGCTGTATAAAGGAAAGCTAAGAGAGGAAGCCACCACTGTTTACGGGACTTGATTAATTCAATATTTATGCAATCCCAACCTGGCGCTTTGTGAGACTTAAATGAATCTACTTCTATCTCTACTTCAGACTCTGTCACAGGTGGCCGAGGGGGTGCAGCCTTCAGTTCAGAGAGGTTCTGGTCCTGAACCTGAGTCAGGACATCCCCGTCTCCTTGGTAAAGCCTATGAAAATGTTCCAGCCAGACTTGAGGATAAATAGCAGCCTCGACCCTACTAGGGCCGTTGGTAGACAACCCCTTAATATGCAGCCAAAAACTCCTGGTATCCTTTGCATCCACATCCACAATTAGAGCCTGCCACTGAGCCTCTGAATGCTGCCTTTTCTTGGATCTAATGAGTCCCTTATACTCAGCTCTGAGGGTCAAAAAGGAAGTGTGGGGGATAGACCCTCAGAGCCCCACCCTGTATTCAGCATACAACCCCCTAAGCCTAGAATGCATCTGATGACACTCTCTATCAAACCAAATTTTGCCCTTCTTCCTCTTAAGGGGACTTGGCCCCAAATTCCAGGAGCCAATAAAGTCTTGCACTACAGAGCTGAAATAGTTGTAAGCAACATCCTTAGCTTCATCTACTGGAAGATCCAAGATCCCAGCACGGAGACGAGACCAGGATGACTGAGAACTCTGGGTCTTCAGATCCTGGGCCAGCCTACTATCCCAGTGGTGGGCATTGTGGATAGCCAGATGGGACAACTCCTCAAGAGGAGGACTAGATCATGGTAACCCATGGGCCTTAAGGATCAATGAGAGTAACAAAGGGAGGTGATCACTCACCAAGACTGCACCCACAACGAAATCCCTGACCAGAGGGAGCAGGGCTGATGAGACCAGAAAATAAGTCGACCACACTGGCACCCAAGGGTCCCAGGTAGGTGAACTCACCATCTGGATCACCATACCATGCCCCATTCAAGACAAAAAGATTTCGGCCGGCCGTCAGTCTGGCGAGTCGGATGCCCGAGGAATTGATACGGGTATCCTGATCCTCCTTGCATTGGGAAAATGAAAGGTGCCCTCTGGCTCGACATCACAGTAGGGGTTCATAGCATTGATATTAGAACCCAGCCTGGCATTAAAATCGCCAACGACCACAAACTGCCCCTCGGGATATCTATCAGCACAGCAAGTTCCTCTAGGAGGATTTCAAGTGCACCCCACATGGAGTCCCTATAATACAGGGAATTGGCTGGAGGAATATAAACTGATAGAGCAATGAGGACAAGGGATCCAACCCCAACCACCAGACCCAATGCTATGGGTGGAGAGGAAACCACATCAAGCTCTGAGAAGTCCAGGCCATGGCTTACCAAAATACCCAGACCAGCACAAGGGCGACCATGGGTATTATGTTTGGTAGCCAGGAGATGGTAAGTCACAAAGCCCTCCAGCTCCAGAGTAAGCTGAACCCAGGTTTCCTGAAGAAATTAAGTTGATGAATCTTAAGGTGCGTGGTAAACTCAGCCTCTTCCAAGTGCCTGGACCAACTTGCAACATTCCAAGTGCAAAAGTGCAGAATGTTAACAGGATGGGCCGAAGATAGTCATTGGGTAGATGGAAGGGAGCTAGCGATACCCCTATCCGATTGTGCTAAGTCGTGAGAGGAGACCTGAGGAATGGTACCAATATTACCCACTGAAGATAACCCTAAAGTAGAATGACTCAAAGAATGGGGCTGAGGGCTAAGTTCACCAGGTGCTAAAGAACAAACCTGGGGTTAGCCATGCTCCTGAGGGCTAGCCTCAGAAAAATACAATGAGGCAGAAGTAACCACCTCTGCCGAGTCCAGGTGTAGTTCTTGGAAAGCTAGCTCTTGGAGTCGTTCCTGAATCAGAATTGGACGGGGCCTAAATAGGGACCTTTTAGGTAAAGTCCTAACAGGAGTATCCAAATTTGGATGCTGGATAGAGGGAACAAACACACACCCATTACTGATCTGGGCTGGGCTTCCCCGACCCTTATTTATTTATTATCCCAGCCTGTTTTATTGTAGTGTTTTTATGGATTTGTTTTATTATTATATTGTTTATAAATTTATAAATTGTTTTATAATTAACATGTTAGCCACCCCGAGCTGTTCGCAGGAGGGGCGGGATACAAATTGAATAAATAAATAAATAAATAAATAACAGGGGTGAAACTACTGAGTCAATATAAACACAATCAAGATAGACTCTCCAAGAAGCACAGATCAGAGTACTGTAGTAAACTATCCACAATACAAGGGGTTCTGAAATGAATCACCAGCCGTTGCTTATGGTTGGAGGAGGGCAAGGAAGAAAAACTGGAAATATGGTGTGAAGGGACAGGGTAATGAATAATTCTAGATATATGGAGACTGATATTGTTCCTACTGGACCAAAGGGGAGTAAAACCAGAGGGCAAAGGCACTATTTGGAAGGCTAAGGAAGAAGCTGACAATTTGCATAAACGCTTTTCCTTAAAACTTAACTGCCTCTTACTTCCTACTGAAGTGAAGGGATCAGAACCGTGGATGCCAAACCCACCATTGTCCATCATTTGACATGCGACAGAATGGGTTTGGGGGAGCTTAGGAGATGAAAGTTCATGGATGGCAGCCTTGCATGCCTCCACCGGCTCAGAGATATTAATAAGCTGGAGGGATTGTGCCAAAAGTTGGGAGTATAAACCATCAAGCTGTTTGTATTGCCTAGATATTGAGTCCCCCAACAAAGAACAATGAGAACCCCAAAAAGTCTGGGCCAAGGTCGGCATAGAGGGATCACCAGGAGTTTTGATGCCTTGGTCCACCAAAGCACTACCCAAAGAAGATAACTGTGGGGTCACACTTACCTGTGAATCTGAGTCAGGGGTCTGGGGCATGGGGGGACAAGGGCCTCAAGAAGTTCTATTGAAAATTGGGCAAGACTTGCCTGGTGGTGAATCTTGTGGATACCCAGATCCCCCCTCCCTTTGCCGGCGCACTCATCCAAGCTATGTCCAGCTACAAGAGTGAGGATCAAATGGCTGACATGTAGTACCAGCAGCAGAAGCAGACATTGGATTGCTCAGGTACACTAACTACGGCTGGCACCCCTGCTCGACTGGGCATTGCAGGCTGGCTGGTATCGGTGGAGCAGCAGCAGAGGCCCAGCCCGGGCTCAGTGGCTGGCACCCCTACTTGGCCAGGTGTTGAAGGGTGGCTGGCCTGGATTTGGGACACTTGCAGACAAGTGGAATGATGGGTCCCCATGATTGGAATCACGGCCCCAGAACCCTGATGGTGGGTCCTGGGGCTGAAGTGTTTGGCACCCCTGCTCATCTGGGTGTTGCAGGGTGGCTCGCATTGGTGAAGCAGTGGCAGAGGTCCGTCCAGAGCTCGGTGGCTGGCACCCCTGTTTGGCCGGGTGTTGCAGGCTTGCATCCTACTCTCAGGATCTCAACAAGCTATTCCGCCAATTGGTCAAGCCTTGCCCAGTGGTGAATCACGTGGCCACTGAGTAGCAGACATTGAATTGCCAGGGCATAGTACCCATGACACAGCAGAGGCAGCAGATGTGGACATTGGGTTCCTGGGGCACAGAACCCATGGCACAGACAGCAGAGGCAGCAGCTGCAGACATTGGATTGTCTGGTAGCAGAACCCATGGCACAGACAGCAGAGGCGGCATTGGCAGCAGCAGTAGACACTGGATTTCCCGGTAGCAGAACCCATGGCATAGACAGCAGAGGCAGCATTGGCAGCAGCAGTGGACATTGGATTGATCGGGCACATAACCTGTGGAACAGCAGACAGCAGCAGCAGGATTTGCTTGTGTGCAGCACCCATGGAGCCAGTATGGTAGGATTTGCAAGGGAAGAGCTCCAATACAGCAGCAGACAGCAGCATCAGGATTGTTTGGGCACATTTGGATTTGCCAGGGCAGAGCACCCATGGACCAGCAGACAGCAGCAGCAGGATTATCAGGCCAGTGGGGCACATCACGCAGGGTTGCCAGGGCAGGCAGACAGGCACCTTGGCATGAGAGGTGGGAAGGTTGGGGCAGGGCTTCAGCTTTGCACACAGGGTGGGCAGACAGGCACTTTGGCATGAGCAGAAGGCAGACTGAGGCAGGGTTCAAGAGCTTGGCAACCTGGGCGGGCAGGCAGACAGGCAGTGTGGCATGAGCATCAGAAGGCTGGCTGAGGCAGGGTTTGAACTTGGCCACCTGGGATGGTGGGCAGCCAGACAGGCAGCGTGGCATGAGCAGAAGGAAAACTGAGGCAGGCTTTGATTGTGGCCACCTGGGTGGGCGGGCGGGTGGGAAGACAGGCAGAGGGGCATGAGAATGGGAAGGCAGACTGAGGCAGGCTTTGTTCTTGGCCACCTGGGCAGGCGAGCAGGTGGGAAGACAGGCAGAATGGCATGAGCATTGGAAGGCTGGCTGAGGCAGGGTTCGAGCTTGGCACCCTGGGCGGGCAGGCAGACAGGCAGCATGACATGACCATTGGATGGCTGATTGAGGCAGGGTTTGATCTTGGCCGCCTGGGCGGGTGGGCAGGCAGACAGGCAGCGTGGCATGAGCAGAAGGCAGACTGAGGCAGGGTTCGCTCTTGGCTACCTGGGTGGGTGGGCAGACAGGCAGTGTTGCATGAGCATGGGAAGGTAGACTGAGGCAGGGTTTGATCTTGGCCATCTAGATGGGCGGGAGGGCAGACAGGAAGCATGACATGAGCATTGGAAGAGAGGCAGAGTTTGAGCTTGGCAACCTGGGCAGGTGGGCAGACAGGGAGCGTGGCATGAGAATCTGAAGGCTAGCTGAGGCAGGCTTTGATCTTGGCCACCTGGGCGGGCAGGCAGGAAGACATGCAGTGTGGCATGAGGAGAAGGCAGACGAGGCAGGCTTTGATCTTGGCCACCAGGACAGGCAGGACAGCAGGCAGACAGGCAGCGTAGCATGAGAGGCAGTAGGGAAGGCAGGCTGGGACTTTGGCAGGGCACTCAGATAGACTGGTGTAGACTGTGCAGTGAGAGAGAAAGAGATCCAGTCAGATAGGTGGGCCAAGATCGTCTAACTTGAGGCCGGTTGGCAGGCTTACAGCTTCCCAATGCCACCCTGTGTTATAACGTCAGTCAGATAGGCCGTCTGAGGCCATCTAGTGAGAGAAAGAGGCAGGGCAGGTGCCAGGAATTGGGAGGGAGGAACATTACCTCAGCAGCAGCGGCAGCAGCAGCCCAGATTGAGGAGGAGCCCCGTCCTAAGACTGTCCCGGCATAGGATGGTGTGTGCCATTGCACCATCAATCTATGTCCAGGGGTAGCTCGGGGAATTCCAGCAGCGGAAGGTTCACCTTAAAGAACAATAACTGCTCCACCAACTTGGTCCCCAGTCTCAGGCGGTGTGGCGAGCAAATGTCCCCCCACCATGGAGAACACCTGCTCGCTGGGGACACTCATTGGTGGGCAAGACAACAGACCCGTGGCCACTTTTGACAGGGCTGGCCACATGTTAGTCTCGCCGGCCCAGTAGGCCAAGGGATCACTGCTGGGATCGATGTACGGCTCCTCCTTCGGATAGCTCTCCACTGCTGCTGAGGCGTTGTCGTACTCCCTCACATAACTGTCCTTTGGCACCACCTCCACCAGTGTCTTCAACCACACTAACTGCCCTGCTGTGCACGAGTCCATGCTCACCAGTATGCCTTGCGTATACGAGCTGCTGCTGCTGCTGGCAATAGAGGTGCTGCTGCTGCTCAGCCTGCTGCTGTTGCAGCTAGAGCTGAGGGCAGGGATAGACCCCATCGGCTGAAAGGGGTGGCTTCTCCAAGTCCCACCATCCCCAGGGGTGTCCTGCTGCTGCCCTCTCTGCCTTCCGGACTCTCTCCACCAGCTCACCCATCCAGTGCCCACAGAGTGCTGTCTGGCATGCCACGCTGCCCTTGACCCTGGGGCCCAGGCATGGTTGCCAACACACATTCCTCCTGCTGCAGGAGCTCATCAAACCACACTGTCAGCCCTGCCTTCAGCTGCTGCACCAGGGCAAGCGCCTCAGCCACCAGCTTCCTGCCCTGAGGGCCACAATCCCGGCCCTGAAGAATCTTCTCCAACCTGCTGAGGAGACTCTGGACCAGAGGGGTCACGCAGCTGATGGTGGCCATGGAGGAGCTGATGGTTTCCATCATGACCAGGAATGGTCTCAGCATGAAGATCATGTGAGACAGTATCTCCCATTCCACCCCATTGTACCCTGTAGGTGCCCTGCTGTCCGTCACCAGTTGAACCTGATGCAAGGTGGCTTTCTGCTCAAGAAGCCACTGGAGCATCAGGAACGTGGAGGAATTCCACCGGGTGGACACATCTTGCACCAGCTAGTGCACTGGGGAACCTTGCTCGGCCTGCTTTGCCCGGAGGAGGTGGCTGTCCTTCATGCTCCAGTTAAAGAAACCAGCCAGTTTCCTCCCCCGCTTGATCAGGGAGCTAAGGGTGCCTGGCCCAATCCCCTTCTCCCCCAAGCCCAGAACGTCCCTGACCACTAGGTGAAGGGTGTGTGCGGCACAAGAAATGCTGGTGAAGCCCCCCTCGTAGACTACCCTCAATATGTTGGCCGCTTTGTGCATCACCATGCACCCCTTGGTGAAGGGCACATCTGATGTGACCCACTCCCTCACTATCGCAGTCAGGGGTGCCTCGATGTTCCGAGCAGTGTGGGGGCCATCCATTACTTCTGCCTGAAGCAGGGCCCACCTATACCCTGCTTTGGGACCCCTCCTGCCACTGCCAAACACTGCTGATGGTGGGAAGCTTTTTTGCTCATCCTGCAATGTGGTCCTGGACCACACCAGAAAATCTACTGTGGTTGATCACCTTAAAGCAAAGTCTCATCTGAAGAGAAAGGCGACATTTGAAGAGGGAAATGAACGGAAGAAGCAGAGGACCCTGACAACATCAATCCAATGCCTAACTGATGCCCAGGAATCAAGAGTTTAAATTGCCCATGAATTTACAAAGATGTGCCTGGAGGCTAATATTCCAATTGAGAAAGCAGATCACCCCTCCGTGTATGCCTTTCTACAGCGCTTTGTTAAAAATGATGGCGCAATTCCTGGAGCTGACCAGATCCGAAAAGTGTACTTGCCTGACATTTATGAAATTGAAAAGCAGGAAATTAAAATGAAAGAGGTAGCAGGGAAGAAAGTAGTGATCATCATTGATGAGACTTGTGATGCCGAACAGCGTTCTGTCCTAAATATATTGGCAGCGCCCCTGGAAAAAAACAGCGAATGACGTGTCAAGTCTTATCTCCTGGACACAAAATGTCTGAATGGCATGTCACACACTGTTGTTGCCCAGGAAGAAACCAAGACAATAACGGCGTATGCTGTCGACTTTGAAAATGTTTTCTTCATATCAGACAACACAGTATACATGAAGAAAGCATTTAAGGTTGTGCTGCAGGGACTGCTTACAAACTGCATACATATCACCTGCCTTGCTCACATCATGGAACTGATCATTGGAAGATTTCAATATCCATTTGAATCAACCATCCACTACATGAAATTATTCAGGAAACTGTTTTCCCTGCCAAGTGGAAGGAAGATGAGGTATCTACGTCATCTGGGGGAGTCCATTGCCGAAGGGAAAGCAACAATGCCACCTGATCCCTGTGCCACGAGATGGAGTTCCTATTTCAGAGCTGCAGTGTATCACAGCAACCACATCAAGTACCAAAGGGACTTCATTCAAAAGGAAATGCAAGTGGTCGATCCATGCAAAACATTGGAAACTCTTTCGGTAAGTGTTTATGATGATAAATACGACACGAGTAGAAAATAAAGGGGGAAATTAAAAGTAAAAACTTATATTTTTATAGTTCTGCATGGAAAAATCAATTATCTGGACAGTAACTTGCTGTTCCTTTGCTCCTTCAAAATATGATTGTAATAACTGTGTTGTACTTTTTCCTCCACAGAAACTGCTGTTTGATGACACCGAGTATGTGCGTCTGAAGTTGGAGCTGGCATTTCTGGCTGAAAAAACATCACCCCTGTGTGCTCTGCTTGACAGGTTCCAGTCACAAGTACCAGTTGCTACGGAGGTGGTGGACACTTTGGAAGCTCTGCAAATACAGCTGCAGACACATGCACAGCTTACAAAAGAAAGCTGTGGGAATCTGCTGGATGCGGAAGATGAAGAAAATGTTCCACTGTCGTTTTGGCCTGAGATGATGACCAAATTTAAGGCAGCCTTTGTGGGAGCAGCAGAGAAGTTGGACAAGTATGTGTCAACTGATGGACAACCAGGCTACACCTTTTTGAAAGCTGTAAGAATTCTTGATCCTGCCAAGGTCACCTTTTTATCGACCAAGATGGAAGATTTCACTGAGATGCCTGGATGGAACTCTGTTCCATTGGACCAGTTTCAACTTTACATTAACATCCTCGCTCCAAATTACGTGGACAGATACCAACAAGAACCTTCAGGGAAAAAGGACTTGGACAATTTCTGGAAAAGTGCATGGGACAGAGTGCCCAAGCTGGCAGAAGTGGCACTAGCTTTTATAAATTCTGTAACAACTTCTGCTGATGCAGAGCACAGTTCCAGCACTCATAACCTTATATATATGGACACACGCAGAGGCTTTCAGGAGATCTGTTTTCATGTGTTTTAATGCAAATAAATAAATGTCTTATTTTAATTTGCTGGACTATAAAATGTGTTAATGCAAATATGTAAATAAATGTTTTGTTTTAATTATAAAGATGTCAGTACTGCAAATAAAGAACTCATTTTTGATTTTACTAGACTTGTTTTGTAACTTTATTGCATCACAGAACTTTCCATTTTGGGCCGCGGAATTTTGGAAAATATTTTGCAGAAGAATGAGAGCCCTGTTTATAGGGGTGTGTGTGTCATTTTTGTTATTACAATAAAAATAATTAAAATTGTTGTTTTTGTTATTATTCCAATAACGAAAACAACAAATAATAATAATGAAAAGAGAAATGAAAATGACATTTTGTTTTTGAAACAAAGGGGAAACACTGAAAAATATGTCTGGCTATACATTTTTTGTTTCTTATTACATTTGGATGCAACCTGGGGAGGTTGTACCCCCAATGGAGGGCATTATGTTTACCCATTTATGAAACATTTAGATAAAGGAAACCTATTTTAGAAGCACTGAAGGTTGTGATTTTAAGAAAAGCTCCATACACATTCATGGCTACAACTTCTTTATCCTCTATCCAATATGCATGAAACCTTTGCATATTATGTCCCTCGACAAGCTTAACACTTCTGCCAATTTTCAGAAATAGTGGCTAAAGGGTGATGGTGGTATAAGACATTAACTTGAAAATACTTTTCCAGTTGTAACATTTTTATATTCCATCCTGTTTACAGGACAGTTGGCAGGAATGTATCACATACCTTCTCTGTCACCTCTGCCAAACTACAGGATAATTTGATAAAGGGACCCAATTTTATGAGCAATTGAGGTTGTCCCCTTGAAGACCATTATTCAGATAAAAAGCAGCACATGCAGTGCCAGTCAGAGTCAGGCACCTGGCATGTCACAGTGAGGGAGGCTGTAGGAGGGAGGATGGGTAGCAACCCAAAAGACTGACAAACACATCCACTGGCCAATTATTGCATGCTTCGAGCTTTACAGGACTAAGCGGTAGTGGCTTTTAGGTGGGCATAAGGGGAGGCCCTCAGGCGGGCATAGAAGGGACATAACTGGGACTTTGGGGATAGCATCCCAGAAATCAGGAGACATAGGGTGAAAACAGACATGATACTAACCACCCTTTAACTACCCTTGGTGGTCATTTATGCATGTTGCAGGGCCGCATGGGGCACCAATACAGTCCTGCAACATGCATAAATAACCACCAAGGGTGGTTAAAGGGTGGTTAGCGTCATGTATGTTTTCACCCCTTGTTTACACATGCAGGCTGGACAATTATCATCACAATCACATCCTGCAGCACTGTGACAGAGGACATAAGAGAATATCTATTGACTCTTTACTAAAGAGAGGCTTCTGACTTCCCAGTAACAAGTGGGGAGAGAAGTTGGGATGGTCACAGCACAGAATGAGGATATTTGATTGACATTTTTGCTGGCCAATTGGCATCAAAAACTGATCTTATAGCACAGTGACAAGTAAGAGAATCCCTGGCATAGGCTCCTTCTCTGCATATGATGTGCAGACATATAAAATTGTGACCCTTTATCACCTCTTTCTGATATTTGGCAGAGATGATCATGAAAGTGTGATATACAGCCCTGCCAAATTTCATGTACACTGGTTGGACTACAAAGATGTTACAGTCAGACATACATTTATAAGTTAATTGCTTATACCACCAGGACCCTTTATCCAATCCTTTTGAAAGTTAGCAGAGATAGTAAATAATATGGGAAGGTGTGTAAACTTACAAAATTTCATCTACATTAAGTATGACATAAAGAAGTTACACCTAAGAATGTATATGAATATTTTTGCAAAATAATATCATTCAACTGCTTCTAAAATTGGATTCCTTTATTCACTCATTTTGGAATTTGGTACACTTAATTGCTTCCATTGGAGGTACATTCCCTCCACATTTCAGCTAATTATAATTAAAAATAAAAAAGATACAGCTGGAAATGTGATTTCCATTGAAACCAATAGAAAACAAAAACAAAAATGAGAACATATATATATATATATATATATATATATATATATATATATATATATATATATATATAATGAAAACAACAGATTTAACTAACAAAAACAAAAAAACAAAGATGAAAATGACATGGGCCCCTGGTGCACACCTCTAGTATAGACAGAACATACATTGGCTCCGTCATAGTAAGTTTGCTCCCAGATTGCCTCTCTCAGGGTCTGTGTCTTGGTTTTCATCCAAAACAGTGAATCTTGCAGTTATCCAGTCAGCAGCTGAATTCTTCTGTTTTTTCAACATTCAACTGGAGCCCTTCACTCAGGGATTTGACTGGTAGTGTGCTTCTCTTCACAATATCACAAACAAGTCTTTTAAACATAATGCTTCCTCTTGTTTTAAATTCCCGGTTCCAGGGAATCCTCTCACAGACCTTTCCTCAACCTGGAGGCACTTCTTTACTTTTCCCAAGGTTCCCTGGCAGTGTTGCACTGTTGCTCCTACTCAGCCATAAATGCCCAGGGTTTGGAGGTCACCTGACACATGCATCATTTCTACCCACATTCTCTTCAAACAAGGGCATACGGGCTTATGAAGCAGATACAGCTGGAGCACTCCAACTCACCCTGCTGAGACTCCTTTCTGGAATCACCATGTGGACCAGAACTAAGAAGAGTTGGTCAGAAACATGTCCACTCATTGACAAGCTGAGGAAGAAATCTACTGAGTAGTATCTCTTGGCAAAAGATTAGTAACTAATAATATTAGAACTGAAATGTGTAGGCATCACATCTATTAGTCACATTTTTGGGTAGCTCCTCACACCTAAAACACTATTTGTGACCAAAAATGGGAACTCACTAGTGCTGAAACTCGGTATTCAAAATTACTCATTTTTTACTAAGTGTCTCGGTATTTGACTAAGATTTACTGAGTAACCAAAGAATTGGCCTGGTACTCAGTACTCGGTCCAGTA
The DNA here is from genome assembly GCA_003113815.1 of Sphenodon punctatus. Taxonomy (NCBI): domain Eukaryota; kingdom Metazoa; phylum Chordata; class Lepidosauria; order Sphenodontia; family Sphenodontidae; genus Sphenodon; species Sphenodon punctatus. The sequence goes on along the minus strand of QEPC01002298.1, from coordinate 4,059,166 downwards.
CTCAGACCAACATACAGGGCTTTTCCTGCGCATACGTAAGGTGACTCGGTACTCAATACTCAGAAAATACTCTGTACTCTGTTTTAGTTTACTGAGTATTTGACCAAGTACCAAATAGCGAGTATTCATCTGAGTTTCCGAGGACTGGCTGAACATTCTGTCAGTCCTCAGAAATACTCGCAAATAAAAATGTTACTATTCGTTTCAGCCCTAGAGTACTCATATCTGATCAGCTGTGGTTTTTCTGATTCATTTTGTTTTGGATATTTCTCTATTTTGGTCATTTTGGCATTTCAGCTGTTGTGTCATGTTTTGGCAATGGTACATATGCAATAGTGCAAATACTACCCAAAATCACAGAATCAAAATGACCAAAATTCTGAAAAAAATAGAAAACAAAAACATGAAAGCTCCAAAAACCTATAGACACCCAACAGAGTTCAAACAAGTATTGGTTATCATCACCCAATATTATGTGTCATAATTATCCTTATTATCCCAACTGCCATTTTCAGTTCAGATGGTGCAAATATGATGGGTTTACTTGTTTTTTTCAGATACTCATTTCATTTCTAAGCTGAAAGCAGCCATCTCTGTTTATCCCTCTAACTTTAACTATGCTGGCAACCCATGATAACTAGGCTACAGTTGCCTGTCTCAGCTAGAAGTAGAGGCTGGTCCATGTGAACACAGCACCACTCATATTAGCCTCAGGCTTGCTCACAGCAATAAGCCAGGAGCCTTGCAGCTGGAAAAAGACAAATAACTTCTGTCACCATTGTTTCGTACATACAAGAAAAACAGAAATACCCTGGTGTTCCTGGCGAGAGGGAACAAAATCCGACAACAGCAACAAGTTATTCAAGCAGGACTACATGAAAGGGAAATGGAGATAATGGGGGATCTCCAAGAGTGACAATATGTTCAAGAGAACAAGAAACCAATAAACATACAGCTACTGAGTGTACACATGGAGTTGAAAACTCATAGGGTCACAGGCCTGGAAGGTAACTTTTAAAAAGATATTTTAGTTCTTCCTCCTTCCTTTAAGCAAGGGTTAGTTAGGTCTATCTCCCCCCACCTCCACTATTGTTTATCTGTTTTTTAAAAAATTCCAATAATGGGGACTCCACAAACTTCCTTGGTTAGTTTCGACTTTAATCCTGATGTGTACTCTTTCTTCTTCCCATTAATATTGGAACACAGAGTTTTCACAAAACCAAAGAGCAGTGACTGAACATGAACAGTAAGCAAGACTCAAGCTATAGGCCAGTATAGTGTGTGGTGATTTGAAAATGGTATTTAGGAATGGGCGAACGCGGTTTGGAAGTTCGGAGTTCGGCCCGAACACGGCCTGTTCGGATGACCGAACCCGAACCCAAACATACCGAACAGAACCAAACACCGAATGGTGAAATGGTCGAACAGTTCGGTCAGTTCGGATCGCGTTTGGGTGAGTTCGGCTGGCAAAAAAAGGTTCACTGTAAGGTGACAGGGAGGGGTAGTACTAGTCACTGAGGAACAGACTTCCAGGCACCAGGGGTGGAGAGGCTTGCAAGAAATGAAACTATCTGCCTCCTCCCTTCCCAACACCTTCTGAGCTAGTCACTGCTCCTGAACAGCAGGCGTTGAGTAGGATTTTTAGATTGCTTTAAGTTTCATTTCAGTTTTGTAATGAAATGAAACTTAAACC
>QEPC01002298.1:4024925-4053649 GCA_003113815.1 Sphenodon punctatus | reverse complement strand
GGGCACGCTGCTGGGCTGTAGCAAGTGAGCCAGGGGGGCTGAGCTATGCTCTGGCTGGCTATGCCACCCAGACCAGTACTTGCCCCCCCAGGCTCAGACTGCCGCCCCCCCTCAGGCTGCCCCCCCTGCCAGTGAGCAAGACCTCCACGTGCTGGCAGAGATCCGGAAGTAACTCCAGGTCTCTGCCACCACATGGAGGGCTCGCACGCTTGACCCGCCCCCCATAGCCCATACATGCCTATGGGGGGCGGATCAAGCATGATATCAGCCCATGACTGACCAATGGGGGGGCAGCAAGCAAGTTGCGCTGGTGTGAGGGAGCCAGGTGGGGGGGCCCCATTTAGGCGGCAGAGGCGAACCGGCCGGCAGGTGCGGGGGCCGGGACAGGGGTCTGGGATCGGGTGGCTTAGCTACAATAGGGATGGGCCGGGCCCATGGGCCCCCAGCCATGGTGGGCCCCGGGACAAATGTCCCGCCTGTCCTTATGATAGCTACGCCCCTGGGTGAACGTGGACTAATGTGCATCCCACATGTCCACATCTCATCAATTATGTTGTGTGCAGGCCTTAGGCACCAATGCAGGCCCTGCAACATGTATTTTTCATAAGTGTCCCTCAAAATTTGCATAGGTGGCAACCCTAGTCAGAGCCCATGGAATAAACAAAAAATGCAACAAAAAGAAACAAAACAAACACCAAAGTCCAAAGGAGGTTGCCCAGCACCAGGATGCCTTCTCAGGCTACTCAGTCAAAGGGCCAGAAAGTAAGCTCTAAGTGACCCTCAAGCAGTCAGGCACCTTCAGACAATGTTATTCCATTACTTTTCACAGTAGGCTGGGATTTAAAAATAGGACATTTCTCTGTGGGCCAAATGGTGAATTGGCATAACATTGAATATACATATCCATGCTGGGAAGGTGCTGGAACAGGCAAGAGTGGATGTAAAGGACTAGGAAAGAGGCAGAATGAAATGACTTGGAATGGAAGGAAAAGAAAGGAAATGGGGCAAAGAGGGCAGGTAAGTTCAGGAACAAAAAAAGGAGCTGGGTGGATGTCCCTCTCTGTCTCTCAAACAGAAAATACAATAACCTCTCAATTTCGGGAAGGTGAACCCTCCTTTTTTCTGTCCTGACTACAAGGAGCTAAGAGAGGAACCGCCTCACTTGCCCCCTTTCCAAGGCCTTTGATAGAGCTTGAGCCACTGTCATTATGGCTCAGTTCTACGTGGAGCTTACTGCCTAGTGAATCAGTCATGAGTTTAACCACACTCACTTTCTTCTCCTATCCAGCTGGAAGTTCAAATTTCAGTTATAGTAGCTCAGGCTGAGCTGCATGTGTATAACAGGAGAAAACTCTGAGTGTTAACAAATGAGATGTTAGCCCACTTTAGCCAACAAGAAGCAGGTGTCCATCTGCCCATTTATTAGGGGTTGTTTGCCCCCACCGGCCACATGGCCACCACCAACCAGCCACGTAGGCCTTACTCATGGTAGGGTCCTATGAGAATGCAGAGCCTGTTGTGTGGGTGAATGGGGACTAATGTGTGCCCACGTCCCATTGGCCAGTCTCTAACAATCCCTTTTTAGGGAAGGTTATTGAATGGGTGGTGGCTCGGCAACTTCAGGGGCATGTGGATCAGGTCAGTTTTCTTGATGCTTCGCAGTCTGGCTTGTCCTGGGTATCACATGGAGACTGCACTTGTGGCTTTGGTTGATGACCTGCACCATGAATTAGATCAGGGAAGATCATGTCTTTTAATTCTATTATATCTATTGGCAGCATTTGATATCGTTGACCACAAAATGTTGGTGGCCTGGCTGCGGGACCAGGCCAGAGTGGGTGGTACTGCTCTTGAATGGTTCCGCTCATTCCTTCTGGGAGAACTCAGCATGTGGTTCTTGAGGAGTATACTTCATCTCCCCAGAATCTCGCGTGTGGAGTCCTGCAGGATTCTATTCTGTCCCCCCTCCTGTTCAATGTGTACATGCAGCCTTTGGGTGAGGTCGTGAGAAGATTCAATGTCTATTGTCATTAGTACGTCAATGACCCACAACACAACTTTACCTCTATTTTTCTGCAGACCCAGACCTTGCAGTCTCTGTGTTCACCCAGTGCTTGGAAGCTATGGGGGACTGGATGAGGGTGAGCTGACAAGATGGAGGAGATGTTGGTGGCTAGGGCTGAGGGGTGGTAGTTCCGGTCATTGATGGGGTTTGCCCCCCTTTGGCCACTCAGGTCCATAGTCTGGGAGTGCTCCACAATTCACAACTCCACCTGGATTCCCAGGTGGAGGTGGTGGCAAGAGGAGCATTTCTCCAATTACATCTGATGCGACGGCTGCAGCCATATGTCTCGGATGCTGATCTGGCCACCATCATCCATGCCTTTATTACCTCTAGATTAGACTACTGTAATGCACTCTACATGGAGCTATCCTTGGGGACAGTCTGGAGGTTGAAACTGGTGCGGCGGCCCATCTCCTAATGGGGATGGGTTGTTGCGAGCACATTAGACCAGTGCTCCGTTCTCTGCACTGGCTGCCTATTATCGTCTGGGCCTGATTCAAGGTGTTGGTAATGACCTATAAATACCTAAACAGCCTGGGCCCTGCTTACCTGTGGGACTGCCTCTGGCCCCGGGTCATATTGCGGCCCCTGTGGTCGGCCAGGGATACCCGACTTGAAGTCCCATGGGTTTTCCGAGTGGTGACGATGGAGAGGGTGTTCTTGTTGGCCACTCCTAGGCTGTGAAATTACCTCCCGATAGAGGTCAACCTGGCCCCAGACCCCCCGCCCCCCCCACTTTCCAAAGACAGTGTAAGACCTGGAGGTTCTGCCGGGCCTTTAGAGAGGGAGACGGGTAGGCTGGGGGGGGTTGGGTTTAGGGAGGGGGGATTGGTGCTGCCCTTTTAGTGTATTTTTAGTGTGTTTTTAATATCTTTAATGAAGTTTAAATTGTGAATTGTTGACTGTGTGTGAGAGTGGACATGAGCTGCTCTGTGAGCAGGAGAGTTGCGGGATAAAAGAAAACTGAAATAAAATAAATAAGGTTGTGTGCAGCACCTCCACGCATACAGGACTTCAAGAACCATAGAGTCATGGACAGAAATCCTAGAGTGTCTGAGGAGTAACTGCTTCCTGCCCCTCTCTCTTCTCTTGCTCTCACTGGCACTGCCAGTGAGGGCTACTGCCTGCAAGTGAATGAAAGACATACCAGGGCTGCCTGGTTTTTAGATTGGACACACAAAAGATGTGAGCGGGGGGCTGCATGGACCAAACCTAGACTGCAGCAAGCTAATGTCTTATTCATTAATACCCTTTGTGGGCCAGATTTGGCCCCTTGGTCACTACCGAGGATCATTGCCTTAACTTTTTTTTAAAAAAATCAAGCGCTGAGTTTAAGAAGTAAGGTGTGAAGCATTTCAATGAATGTATCAGAATAGTCTTGTTTTGGTCAGATGCAAGTGATCTAAAAATAAAACACTGCTTCCCTTTATTAAACAATACATGCAACAGTGTCCAGCTGTGCGCCTCAGTCATGCCACCATTTTCTTGTCTCACATCATCTCTGTCTCACTAACTCCCATCATCACTGTCTCCCTGCTGGAAGCTCCTTGAAAGTTCTCAAGGAGAGAGTTCAGAGAAGGGTTAGAGCTATGTAACCCTTCAATTTCCCAGCTAATGAAAAGAAAAGTAGAGGGAACAGTGGTGGCTTATGGACTTTCATGCATGGGGTGGGGGTAGAAATGGGGTAGGAAGGAAGGAAGGGAAGCCAGGGAGTGGAGGGGGGGAAGCTGGAGGGGGGGAGAGAGAGAGAGGAGGGGGAAATTGGCAGTGAAGAGGCAGGAGACAAGAGGAGACAAGAGTGGAGTAGTAGAAATGGATAGCTTGAGGAGAAAGCAGGAAAGAGGCTGAAATAGGAGGCGTGGGTTGATGGTAGGAAAGATTGGGAGGGGTAGAAAGGAAACATGGAGGAAGACAGGAAGGAACAGAAACAGGGTAGGTAATTGGGGAGGAAGGCAGAGCGAGATATGGGTTGGGGAAAGCAGGGGAGGACCGTGAAGTAGAAATGAGAGTGGGGAAGGAAGGGAGGGGTAAAAACAGAATGAGGAAGAGGCAGTTTTACCAGAGTTCTCTGTCCTGGATGCAGAGTCCAACAGCCATCTTGGCTTTCTCGGGAGAGGAGGCATGTCTCCCACCAGCAGTCAGGAAGTTACCACACTTACCTCCCCTCTGCTATTGGCCGATGGGCAGTATGGATCACTGCATAGAGGCAGTGTTGATGGGGGGCTCCATGCATTGGGAACTGCAGGGAGCTCCCAGCTCCAACCCCTCCCCTTGTGTTTACTGTGCAACTGCCTCCGGGGTGGACAAGGGAGCTGCCCTGAGAGCTTGTGCGCTAAAAGAAACATATGGCCCTGCTCCTTGAATGCACAACTCTCCCTTCACACCCTCTCTCACTCATGGTCTGAGATGGCTTTGTGCATGTGCTAACAGCACAATACAGTAGCAGCCAGCTCAGATGTGAGTAGGATGGAGGAGAAAGGAATAAGGGAGAGGTGGAGGTGGCTCTGTGGGAGACAGGGTGGAGTTTCCCCTACTAACCACCCCTGAGGGAGGCAATTGATCCAGAGTAACACCTCCATGGCAACTAACCGGGAAGCAAGCCCATATATATACACCTGACACTGCAATAGTGGGTGTTTTTACACACACATTTCTCCTGCATGTTTGCTGTTACATCCTGAACTTTCTGTGTGTCTAAATCACTCTCCCAGATCGTAAACATCTGGCTCTTTGAACTTCTGCATAGAACCTCTCCCAGAACTTGTGTGTGTAAAAAGTTTTTCTGGTAAACTGCTTTGCTCCAGGCATCTGTGGTCACTTGGTTTCCATGGCAGCCCCTCACGTCTACAGCTGTGGCTACTTTAGGCTTCCGCAGGGCAGCGTGTATGTGTGAATAATGCATCTGGAGCTTACTTGTGGACTTGTAAACCCAGAAGATTGAAAGACCAGCACTTTAAAGGTGTGTGTTAAAATTCCCACTGATATCCTAACAATATGCCTGTGTTCCAGATTGCCTTTCTACATTTTTTCTCCACGTTAGTTTGGACTTCAGTGTTTAAAGGATATCTTGTGCCACATCTGAAACAACCCATTCTTGATACAGTTTGTGTTGCAGATCAGTAAAAAAATCATTTTACATGTTGCCTAGAGTCCTTTAAAATATGATAAGTGGGAAAAGTTGCAAGTTACAGATTAGCCGGTGCTCCTGATGTGAAAGTCATCCAAAGGGATATGCTTTGGATTGAGTGTTGAGCAGTTTTATACCACTTTCCTAGAAAAAAAAAGAAAAAAAAAGAAAGATTGTGCAAATCAATGACATTAAGGTAACTGGAATGGAAACATAAACATTTATTAGAATGACAATTGGAGATTCTTTTTTGTTGAGCACAAAATTGTATTTGCACTTGCTGCATGAAATATTATTGAAACTCAGCCAGATATTACTTTTGCATTCAAAATTACAAAGCCTTTGCTTGCAGCAGCAGCACATTAGGGAAACAACAAATAACTGAATTCTCCACCACCTGACAAAGCAACGAATAGAGAGCATATCTGGGCTGGGTGCTAAGAGAAATGTAGAATTAAGTTGTAGGGTATGAAGCCATCTTGTTAGCTGCACTGGAGATTTAAAGACTCTCTGGACTTATGGTGACGGTGACCAGTCAATGATGAAAGACAGGTGTGGGGTGCACAGGAAGCACATCTCCAAAGCACAGAGTTTGCGGGTGGGAGGGCGGAAATTCCAAGATCCCAAAGGAGATATGCTGTTGTTCTATTTGCCCCTGACTCCATCAGTTCCCCTCCATGCTCCATTTTTACAGTCCTCACTGAGGGCTGGATCTTTGATGGCAACAGTGCAAGCCCTGGCCACCATCAAAGATCCAGCCCTCAGTGAGGACTGTAAAAATGGAGCATGGAGGGGAACTGATGGAGTCAGGGGCAAATAGACCAACAGCATATCTCCTTTGGGATCTTGGAATTTCCGCCCTCCCACCCGCAAACTCTGTGCTTTGGAGATGTGCTTCCTGTGCACCCCACACCTGTCTTTCATCATTGACTGGTCACCGTCACCATAAGTCCAGAGAGTCTTTAAATCTCCAGTGCAGCTTAGCTGTTTGACACTGCTAATCAGCCCCAACCCTATTAGGGGAGAGACCAGAGCTGATGTTTCTCAATCTAACCAAGGGGGTGGTCTTGCAGAACAGAAGTGACAGGGCCTGGATTAGAGCTGAAATGAGTATTCTGTCATAAACAGGAATTTTCGTCAGTTCACGGAACCCAAATCTACTCATTTCAGCCCTAGTATGGCTCTTTTCACACAGACACTCTAACACTGATAAAATGGGTGTTACATTTTATTATACATGTTGCAGGGCACCCATAGCCCTGCAGCCCTGTAACATGTATAATAAATTGTGACATCCATTTTATCAGTATTAGAGTGTCTGTGTGAAAAGGGCCTATGGATGAGGTGCTGGGAGTGAGCCTGGCATGAAAAGAGGTGTTAGGACTGAGCCCTGGCAAGTCTTAGCACAAATTAAGCCATGAACAGTAGCTGTCACACTTGCATACACTTTCCTTGTTTCTTCAATGCAACATGTCCTATCACCCCTTATGGATGTATTTATTTTCTAATGTGAGCTAAAAAAAAAGCAGAGGAGTGGAAAATGCAGTGTAAATAACCTAGACATTCTAAGACAGTTTTTTCTCATGGCAGCAAGCCCTGATAAAATGCCTACTGAAAACAGAGAGGATCTTTCTTTTGTTTTCAACAAGCACTGGCTAAAACCCATGTCTAATTAACCATATTCCTAATCTTGCACCATTGAAGTCATTGGGAATTTTTGCCACTGAATTCTGGACCACACACAACAGACTCAGTCCTGCTCTCAACAAAGGCTGGACTTAAGAATTTTGCACCCCTAGGCCCTTCTCAGGCTGCTGCCCCCAAGCCAAGTCCCGCCCCCACAATGCGTGTTCATGGGGGAGGGGAGCCCCATGTGAATGACATGGCATGCGTGCCCACGGTGACTGGGGTTGCATGTGCTCACTCACCCAACACGTATCCCCACTTGTCCCCATGCACGGAGCAACCAGGGGAAACAGCAGTTTTTCCATGGGTGTGGGTGAGTTGGAGGTGAGTGGGGATGCGTGTGTGGCCATATGCATGCCCTGCCCATGCACTGGCATGCCCCCAGACACCCTAACTGGGGTAGCCATGTAAAAAGGGCCTGTGAGGAGCCACTCAAAGAAGAACAGAAGGTTGTTACCTCGTAAACAAGGTTCTTCGAGATGGCGCCTAACCTTCTCACAACACCCACCCTTCCTGACCTGCATGGAGTTTTTTTTCTTATATTCCTAGAAAGGGTTTGAAGGAACTGTCATTCTGAGGGGGGGAGGGGGGAGTTCTTTTTATACTAGAGGAGCTCGAGACCATCACATGGTCTATTAATTGAATATGGTGAGCATGACATGCACAACCCAGTTGTGAGAATGTTAGGACCCATGTCGAAGAACCTTCTTTTCAAGGCAACAACCTGATTGCTCACATGGGGAGAAGTTGTTTGTAACAAACAGCTTTATCGGTGTTCCGCTGCTGCTGCAGAACTACTAGCAGGCAGACGGAAGAGGCAGGTGAGCCTCCAGCCATGCAGAGAGAAATGGAGTGGGGTGGCACCAGGGCCAGGATTGCCACCCTCCAGAAAACGCCATCCAAGGCCCAGGCCTGCTCTCAACTCTTCCTGGCTCTGAAGGAATCTTATAATGCTAAGTACCTAGAAGCAAAGGGTCTCTAATCTTTTGAAAACAGAGGTGGAGTTTGGTCCTAGCTTGGCTATGATTCTTTTTGAAATCTCCCCCTTAATCCTTTGGAATTGATATTTTCTAAAATGACAGCTGCAGGTTGTCATTGTGCTATCATTCTGAGAAATACATCTCATTCTTCAATAAACTCAGAATATACAAAACTTTCAGTCTCTCTGGACCATCTTTATGCCAATTCTTTCCCATTTTAATCAGACAAAGTCGGTAGATCTATCTTCATGTTCTTCTGCTGACAACAAACACCCAAAAGGCTTCTGTATAAAGTTAAAGATTTTTATGTTTCTGGTACAATTGAGAATAAACCTCTTTGATCTTTCTGTCAACATTCTAATATGCGTCCTTGACAGAATTCTGATTTTACCTTGTTATGCAAGGAAACAATATTTCAAGGTCATCTTGTGGCAAATGCTCTGAAGTCATTACAAAATGTGTGCCGATGTAACACCTATTGTATTCAGAATGTATTTAGAAGCCAACACAGCCTATTTGTCAGCAGGCAGAAACAAAAGAAAAATATACAAAGCACAAGGGCAGATATTAATACTGACATGTAGAGTTGAACTGCATAGCTAAAGATAAAGGTGCTCAAATGAATCCCTGGTTATAAATTCCCTGAAGTTAGAAGAGTTACAACAAGGATGAATTTAGCCAATAGATGTTAAAATGAGGATCAAAGAAAACAAATTAAGAAACACAAAGCTGGGGTTGATGCTCTGTTGCTTTCACTAATTTTATTATTCCCAGATTACTAAAAGTAGATGGCAAGTATAGGTTCAGAAAAATATAACAAAGGGTATTTTCAAATTATTTGTGTACATCAAGTGCAAGAGCTATGGAGGAGGCTGCCAAGCTTAGGCTGGATAATCTTTTTGGAATGTAGTCTCTGATCCAGATTCAAAACAGTGCATCATCCCCCTCCCATCCCCAAGAGCATTTCTGCATGAGATATCGAGTAGGTGAAGGTCCTCTGTGCGGGTGTGACTGGGACCAGAACTCTAAACAACATGAGTCATCTGCCAAAAACCAGTTGTGGCTAGAGGCAGCATCACAGCCCACACTTACCTCACCCTTTGACCTGAGAAAAGATACATCCTGAAATAATTTTGCTTGGGTAGAGGTCAGTGGTATCATGTAGTGGGTCTGGATCACCTCTGGTGAGGTGGCTAGATGTGGGAAGTTCTAGAGGAGGTGTGGGCAAAGTTCCCAAGCTCAAGAGCCACATACCAAAATTTCCATATTGTCAAAAGCCACAGGACACACTTCAACAATCATGGCTTCCTCCATTCCCAGGGAAAGGGCAGTGTGGATTCTCCCAACTCACTTGCCTTATATCAAAGCTCTGGGTACCAATGGGCTGACAGGTTTGGGTAGCAGCAATAGTGCCACAGGTCATGCTCTCTGAGCTCCCCTGGCCCCCATGAAGCTTCTGGTGGCAGAAATGGCAGATCAGATTCTCATGCTCCTGAGGGACCTGCATGGACATGCCTCCATGCAGCCACTTCTGGCAAGAGCTTCAGAACAGATGCCTGAGAGCCACATGTGGCTCTCAAGCCGACATTTGCCCACTTCTGGTGTGAAGGAACCATCGCCCTACAGGGTAATGTTCTGTATATTAGAGGGTCCTTTCCCCAGGTGTGAACCATCTCCATATCTTGTAACTCAGAACCATACCATGTGCTATTCATGTAAAAGACAATACCATGCCATTTTTAGTAAGGGTTTTTGTAAATGCATGAGAGTGGGTCATGATGGTCCTGGGCAGGGACCTCAAGTTCTGGGGAATGGGGGCAGAGCAGCCATCAACCCTGCCATGCTAGAAGAGAATGATGACATCAGCCCCTAAATACAAAGGAAGATGACTTTTGGAGGAACCCCAAGGAACCACGCCTGGAAAGGAAGGCCAGGTATACAGCCAAGGACTTTTAAGGAACTGCCGAGCTGGAGAAAGGAGTTCAGTCAGTCACTCACCACCAAGCGTGATGTAAGGGAGCTGGCCAGGGACTTTGGCACCAAGCGACTGGACCCATCTGGAAATATCGCAGATGCAACATGTGGGCTAGAGAGTCTGCAGGGAGCCAGGGCTGAGGCAGGGTCTAATAGTGAGTTAGTATCACCTGGTTCTTTTTGCCATTTGTTTTGTATTTGCTCTTTCCTGTAGTTACTCTGAACCATATGCTAAAACTTTCCTTCTTATATAAAATGTTCTCCTACGATAACATGTTCACGCTGTGTTCACTACACTGGGGAGGGGGTAAATCTGGAACTCACAGCCTTCCCTGTGAATGAACCAATTTTGTACAACTTAGACTAAGAAGGGAAAGCTGATAGGAAAACAGGGCTCCTGTGAGTGTAGCAGTGGCCATCCCATCAGTAAGATCCAGTGCCTCCTAAGGGTGAAGGGCTGGCACTTCCCTTAATGTTAGCCACAGTTTCTCTAGCCTTGAACTGACAAACGGCTCTTAAGAAAATGAGCAGCTTACACTGGATCAATTTAGACTGGATAGCGGATTATCATAAATTGAAGGGCTGTAGCCATGTGAAACCCGTACATGTCTGTTTGCCTTCTTCCCTGTGCAGCACTTCACAACACTTGGCTGCCAAAAATTTGGACTATTTGAAATAAAACTCCTCTGGCTGACAGCACAAAAAGGTGAACTGGCTGAGTTTCCACGACTCAAGGCATTGTGCCTGTGTAGACAGGAGCTACTATTGTCCACTCCATAGAAGTTAGCTCTTCTTTTCAGGAAAACATTCCTCAAGCTGTGTGGTGAATCATCACCTCAGACCCACTGCGTGCTGCTGGCTGTGCTATCAACTCCTCCATTCTTCAGTTTAGGGCTGATCAACATTTGGGCTCTCTTGTGCAGGATCACTAGAGCTGCCTTTGGCTTAATGTGCTCCATCCCTTTCCTGGTGTCCCTGTTCAGCAATAGTCCTAATTGGTCTCTCTGCTTGTACGCTGTGTGTTTCTCCTCTTGTATAGATGGGTTTTAATTCAACATTGTGTTGCTCTGCAGTGTAGCTGCAATGTTTGCCTCTCTGGAGTTGCTTCCATTTCAGTTCTGACATTGCTATTTCCACCTGCTGTCTATCTCCTTCTTACCTTAACACCCTCAGCTTTGGCACAGCTGAGCTGTTAATTCCACATTTCCACTTCAGAGGGCAGACAACACTTGCTCTCTGTGGTTTCTATGGATCATCATCATAAATGCTGCCATTTTGCTTGGGGTTGTTGCTGGTCCTCCCTTTGAAACATTCCTTCGTTTCTCTTTGCACAGTACCACAAGTGTAAATAAATAGTTGCTTTAGGGACTCTCTCAATTTACCACTCATCTACCCACTGGCTAAGAAAACATAAAAAGGAAAAATAAAACCAACTCTCCTCAAATATTTTTAAATTTACCCAGACTATAATTTCCTTGGGGTGCTGGAGAGCACACTATAATTCAAACAGACCTCTCTCACTCTGATGTAAGGTAGTGGAAATAAAGAACTCAGTCTGAATACAGGTTAAAGTAGGGCCCTTTTCACACAGATACTCTAATACTGATAAGATAGGTGTTACAATTAATTATACACGTTGCAGGACACCCATAGAGCACACCTGCAGCCTTGCAACATGTATCATAAAGTGTAACCTCCATTGTATCAGTGTCAGAGTGTCTCTGTGAAAAGGACAGAACTATTCCTAAATCACCTAAATCACAGAACTATTCAAACTACATCTAAGGCTTCTTTGGGGCTTATTGAGGTATTGGGCTGGGAGATGGATCTAGGAGAAGTATTCAGTAGGGAACAAGGTTTGGGAACAGGTGACCCACACATATGTATTTACAGCTATACCCCTGAGATGGTGTATATGAACCCAAACATGTTATTAATTTACACATAAATCAGTGTCCCATTCTGTAAAATATATAAACAATACTTGATCTATAGAGGAAAGGTACTAAATTATAGCCAGTTCCACATAGTCAGGACTAGGGCTGATGCGGCAGCAGCAGTTATTGCACCTTGATTCCATTCCGCCATTTCGAAATTGCCCACGCCCACGCTTTCTGTGGACATTCTGCTAATTCCACCAGCATTCCGCAAATTGCGGAATTGTGGAAAAATTGCGGAAACTGTCGGAAAACTGCTGTTACGCTATTTTGTGAGGCTGGCATTATGGCAGAAGTAGCAAAAATGTCATGTTTCCGCTATTTTGCGAAGCCTGTGGAAGTAGCAGAATGAAATTAGCGGAACTGCGGAAGTAACAGAATGAAACTAGCAGAATGAAAGCCTCTGCCACACCATACTAGTAATTGTGGAAACACTGTTTCCGGCGGAAATTGCTACCACTGCGATATTCCTCTACAGCCCTAGTCAGGACACTGATAATGATAGCCACTTAAATAGAACAGGACTCTGGGAAAAGTTTTTCCCAGTGCTATTTCAGTCATTTTACTCTTCAGATGCAATGGGATGCAATATTTCCTAATGACAGACAGAGGCCACTTTTCAGAATAATCACCGTAACCCAGAAATTCCACATTGGGGCGGGGACACCTCCAGCAATTCATACAGGGAAGTGGAATGTAAACTGTGGTGCAATCTCAGAAGATGGCGGAAGACATCGTTCAGACTGAAGAAGCCCAGTTATAGAAAAAAGTGCACAAATGTGCATAATCTTTCAAATTATGCATTTAACGTTTATTAATAATCTGTTGTGATTTTATTCTGTTTCTGCTCATTTAGGTGAGAAAAAGGGAAGAAAACTGCCTCAACTGTGCATGGTGTACATTATGAATATGGTATAATTCTGTGTAAGGTACTCTCCCTGTTAATTGAGAAAGGAGACCTAAAAATAACCCAAATAAGTGACTGAGATAATGTGCTTCCTTCCCATCCCAACTGTAATCTGCCAACAAAGTACCCATTTCCCCTGCCCCAACCTCTTCTCTATTGACCACTACTATTATGGTACATTCTGGAGTGACTTGAACAGGTCAGGTAACGTGCTGGACTGTTCTGACAGTAGGGGTAACACAGGCTGCTTTTAGACATGCATGATGCACACGTGGCATAAAATCACACCGCGTGTAAAAGTCTTGTGTGCAGGATTTAGACATGACATTTCACGCATTAAAGCATGTCGTGCGTTCTTTTAAAGCTACAAATTAAATACCTCGATATTGAGGTATTTAATTTGTGGCTTTAAAAGAACGTGCAACCAGCTTTTAGGATGCTGGGGCTGTTCTGCGCATGCGGGTTTTTTTCCAGAATGGCACCGGCAGTGTCACCACCATTTTGGAAAAGGGCAGCTGGTCTGCGCATGCACAAAATGGCAACTGAGTATGTGCAGACCTGCTACCCTTTTCCAAATTGGTGACTGGGTCAGATGAACAAGTGGTAAGTTTGGAGGAGGAGAGAAGGTAGGCAATTTCCTCTTCTGTTACTGCAGAGAAAGAAGAGAGGACGGCATGGGGTAATAGAAAGGGAGGTAAAGGAGGGGGGAGAGGTATGGGGGGGGACTTAGCAGAGAGCTCGAGGTGGATCTTGTGAATTTTGTCTTGGAAGTAGTTAGCTAGTGCCTGGGCAGAGACTGAAGAGGTGTGGAGAGGAGGAGGTGGTTTAAGAGAGAGGTGAGTGTGCAAAGTGACAGTGGGGATTGGAGGCACAGGAGTCGGTCAGGTGGGCGAAGTAGGCCTGCATAGCAAAGGCAATTGCTGAGCTGTGGGAAGTGAGCATGAATTTGAAATCCAGGAAGTCAGTACGGGAGCAGAATTTTAGCCAGAGATGCTTAGCAGAGTGGACACAAGAGTGTAGGAAGTGAACTTGGGTGTGTGTGTGTGTGTGTGATCCATGGTTGGGTTTGGCATATGTAATAGGATGGGGAGGGGTGTAGCAAGGGTATGCAAAGCAGAAGAGAGTGCAATATTGTAACAGGAAAGTGCTTCATCGACAGACTCCAATGAGGTTGTTGGCAAAGGCGGATGGTGGGGAAGGAACAGTGGGACTCTGACCTGCCTTCTGTGGATCCACCCCCACCTCTTTGTCATTCCTGTCCCCTCCTCCTGGCTCATAGCTGAACTGGCTGCTACTGCACTGTGCTGCTAGCACATGCACAAAACTATCTCAGCTGTGAGCAAGAGAGGGTGAGGCAGGATGGGCCTAACCCACTCCTCATTCCTACTATTCTCCCTCCCGGATACTTCCACCCACCCTCCATTTCTATCCCTTCCTACTTCCCCCCTCACCCTCTGTTTCTGTCTCTGAACATATCAAGGTAGTGGCCATGCTGATGAGTAGACCATAGCTGGAGGCCAAATGAGGTTAGGACAAGATGTTTGGAGGTGTGGAAGTCAGAGGAGTCACCAGTATGGAAGTTAAGGTCCCCAGGAATAAGGGAAGAGGTAAAAGGGGCAAGGAAGATGGAAAACCAGGAATCAAAATCAGTGAGGAAAGAGGAAGGGAACCTACCAGGGGCTCTATAAATGACAGCTACCCAGATAGGTAGAGGGGTGAACAGGCAGATGGAGTGGACCTTGAAGGAGGAGAAGGCATGGGAGGCAGGACCTTGGAGGAGGGGTTGAAGCCTGCAGGGGGAGAAGAGAAGCATCCCAATGCTACCACCATGGCCTACAGAGTGGCATGTGTGGTAGAAGAGAAAGCCTCCATGACCAAGAGCGGCAGCTGAAGCAGAATCCTCAGGTGAAAGCCATGTCTCAGTCAGAGTGAGAAGATGGAACGAACAAGAGATTAAGAGGTAATAAATTAAGCTGAATTAAGGAAAGTTTGTTAGAAATAGAGTGAGCATTCCATAGGGAGCAGGAAAGGGGGAGAGCTGAGGGAGGGAGAAGGGGGATAGGGATAAGTTTGGAGGGGTGACAGGTGAATGCACGGGGACAGAGTTAAGGGTCTGAGAGCACATTCCCACATTCAGCAGACCAGCGCTTTTTTTCTTTTCCCTGCGTATTACCTTGATGTGTGAAAGACTATGCGCTTCTTTAACCGTGCTTGGGTTTGTTTTTTAAGCACATTGGCAAGCGGCCAAAACCTACCTTTACAAGAGCGGGTTTGAAATGATCCGCATAAATCATCATGTCAGAATGTCGAAGCTAGTCAGTATCATGTCAGTTACACAGCGCTCCACTTCCCAGCTCCACTCCTCTCCCCTCTCCGGGAGCCAAGAGCCTGGGAAGCGGGGTGCTGTGTAACTGACATGACACTGAACCGCTTCCCCGGCTCTGCTCTTGTTCTGCTGCCGGTCCTCCTCCTCTCCCCCCCAACTGAGTACAATAAATGCTGCTTTTCCTAAATACAGTCACTTTCAAAGTGCGCTTAAATAAACCCAGTGTGAATAGTGCATGGTTTTATTTAAGCGCATTTTGAAATTGACTGAATTTAGGAAAAGGAGCATTTTAATGTATTTGTGAAGGCGCTCTGAGATTAGGAAGGATATCTCCAGACATTAGGAAGAGGAAGAGAAACAGGAGGAGGAGGAGGAGTGGTGTGACAATGGCAATGAGAGTGAAATATTCTAAGTAATAACGTGATGGCTGGATGAAAAGTAGAATCAATTGAAGCTGGAAAACAGTGGATAGGGCAGAAGAGAGAATAGAAGGGGAGATAGGAAATGTAGACAAGGGGGAAGTGGGGTAGATGTTTGAAGTGGATTATGGTAAAGTATAATTCTGCTTTTAGACAAGCATGCTCGTGGGATGTCATCATGTGACTTTTCAAATTACCACGGGCAACTTTTAGACGAGGATTCTCATGCGTCATTGCTGCTTTCACATTCTTTTAAATTAATACTGCAGATTAAATACATTGATATCAAGGTATTTAATCTGCTGTATTAAAAGAATGCATGAGCAGCAATGATGTGCGAGAAGCCTCATCTAAAAGCCACCTGCGGTAATTTTAAAAGTCACGTGAGGACATCGCGCAAGCGCATGCCGCTTGTTGAAAAGTGGACTAAGAATGGGGAAAATCAGGACTAGGAGAAAGAAGAGAAGGAGAGCCATGGAGGAAAAACATAGAGAAAGAAAGTGATACTTACCTGAAGTTGCTGGAATGTGCTATGGGTTGGTTGAGCCTGGTAGGTCCTACAGCCCGCTGGTTGCAGGAGAGCTCATAGTGTCATTTGGCATCTTCAACCTGGGTTGCTGGGAGAAGTATGCAGATGAGGTGCAACTTCCCCAGCCCCTGAAAGCTGGTCAAAGGAACACAGGGTGACAAAAGCCCAAGCCCCGGTGAGCTCACAGCATTGTCTCTGACATTGTCAACCGAAGCTGCTGGGGGAAGTATGCAAACAAGCTGCAACCTCCCCAGTCCTTGCACTTTATTTACTGTGATTGTTCATTCATCCATAAAGGCAAGTACTAGTGTTTAGGTTTGATGTGTATAATTAAGCCATTTAATACAATCTTTATTTTGCACTCTGAAAATGTTCAGATTATTAAAATAACAAACTATTATTTTAAATCCGTACCAGTTTAAGGTCTTTTTCTATGTGAGAAGCATAAGTTTGTTCCCCATGTTTCTATTGTGCAGAAGTGACTGTGGCATCTTTATTAAATAAAGCCAGCTCCTTTTATTTAGACTGTTCCTTGTTGCATTCAACATGCCACTGTACTTGTTGTTAAGCTAGCATCTTTGATGAATGTTACTAAAGCTCCAAAAATAGTGCTGCTGTGCTGAGGTTCACCTGTAGAAGTGGCGTACTTTTTTTCCCATTGGATTGCCATACTGACGCAAAACAATTAGGCTATTTTGTATTCACAAATTTGGATGGGCATCTGAATACCTAAATACTATCTGCCTCCAAAATAGATATCGCAATATCTATTTATTTGTTTATTTGATTTTTTGGTTCAGTTATTCGTTATTCGGTTACCTTGTTTTGGTGCTTTACTGCTATTGAAATCAAGTAACCAAATAATCAAAGAGAATAACCAAATAACTGGACGAAAAGGATCTGACATAGATATCTGACCAAAGATGGGGGAATGTGCACTCTCTCCAGGCTGACCTTAAGCAGGGACAATATAGGTGCCATGAACCAGAACCCCACAATCAGAGGTGGCCCCCCAGGGAGGCCAGTCCTGGTAGCCAAAGGTCCAGCCTTCCGAGATGCTAGGACAAGCTATTCCTGTGGGATCCTCTCCCCCTGCCCACACAACTCTCAACTCCTTGGGTGGCTGCTTCATGTGGGCCCTGCCTCCTTGAATTCACTTTCAGTAAATCCTCAATTCCCCCCTTGCCAGAGCTGTGGGTTTGTATTGTATGTGCATGGGTGTGGCTGTGTGTGTGTGTGTGTGTGAAAACCTATGACACTTCCTTGTTTTTGTAAACAAACTGTCATGTATCCTGTATATAGGCATATGCATGGCAGGAGGGGCGGGGTAAAAATTTATAAAATAAATAAATAAATATTTTTGACCATTTGTTTTTCAATATATTGGAAATCATAATTAGCCTCTCTGTATGATGACTTCCTAAAGAGCTGTCCTATAGTGACCTTTCTACTGAACTCTTGACCAGATACTGGAAAATCAGTCTGTATACTGGAATAGAAGATACAATCAAGTCTGTCTCTTAAAGAAATCAACATTCACTGGGTGAAAACAGACATGATGCTAACCAACCTTTAACCACCCTTGGTGGTCATTTATGCATGTTGCAGGACTGCATAGGGCACCAATACAGCCCTGCAACATGCATAAATAACCACCAAGGGTGGTTAAAGGGTGGTTAGCGTCATGTCTGTTTTCACTCAAAGTTGACTAGAGTCAAGATACACGACTCCCAAGCAGGGCAGGAAGAGGCCTTGTTTGTTTAGAGGTTACTCATTTTTAATCCTATCTTATATGATAGTAACCTGTTTAGTATGTATTAACAGGCTTCTTACTATGTACTTTGAGAAAACTCTGTGTCAGCAGTCTTGACCTGATGTCATTTTTAGCTGACTTCCAAGCAAATTTCATTCTATAAGAAGGGAGAGGAGAAATGGATTTTTCAGAAACAGTTCCTTCTTTGGAGCTTTTCTCATATCCATCTGGCAGAATGGGGCAAAGAACTGGGTAATATGAATGTATATTAATATGATGCATTGAGTCAATCATAGCAATAATACTTAGAGCATAAGTTATATCTTATAGATGTGAAGATCTTTAAACTTGTAACATAGCTGTTCTTTGAACATGAAATGTCTTTCTAAGTCATGTGCTTTTAACTGACACTGTTTCTTTTGTACTATGTCTTTATTTGAACTTAAGTAAACTATTGCTTCATATTTTTATAATATTCTTAAGTCTCATAGCTTCATTTATACAAATAAATTGTCTTTACGATAGTTAGCCGAGCTGGCTGGCTAATTAGCATAGCGTAAACTGAGTTTCCACATATTGGAAAAGAGCACCCTATATCCAGACCAGATCATGTCAGGCCTGGACCACTAAGCACAAATTCCTTTTGAGGAAACTGAGGCACAATGCGACAAAACACCAGACTGCCAATTGCTAAAGGGGCTGGGCTATGGAGGGCAGGACCACAGGACCCTGCAATTTATTTTCACCCTCAGCCCTGAAATTTCTACGGCCAACCATGACTACATCAGCTTTGGTTCAAAATGGCTGAAATCAGTAGATAATATATTCACATGGAGTCTTTGCTTCTTCTCTAGCTTGCAGCAGGTAATGTTGTTTCCTTCCTTCTTGACATTCACTGTATCATGCCTCAGTTTCTCCTTAGATTTTGATAAAAACACGCACACCTCCCCTCCACCACTGCACACTTCTTCCACACATGACAGCAGAATTTCCCACTTCATGTCTGTCTCTTTTCTCCGTTTTACTCTCATGGATGAATTTATCATCCATGACAGTGAAGGAGAGATAGCGCTGATTGCAGCTAGGCCTACTGCAGACATTTTGTATTCTACAGACGGGACAAGTTCCCAAACCCAAGGGCCACATTCCAAAATTTTCATATCACACAGAGAACCACAAGATACACTGATTGCAGCTTCCTCCAATCCTGGGGACAAAGCAGCATGGCTTCCTTCAACCCCACTCCCAATCCCCTCTCTCCCAGCCCAGTGCCCTCCACTCCCCTGGCTCTACAGACCTCTCCTTCACCATGATGCTGATTCTGCACCTCTCTGTTTCAGCAATATAGCACTTGGGGAATTTGTGGTTGTGGTTGCCCCAGAATTGAGGCAGCAATCCCCATTCTACACTCTCATTTCACTCTGGCACTAACCCCTTGTGCTATGGCTCTGCAAGATTAGTTTACCTTACCACTAATCACTAGGAATAGACTAAGTCAGCCTACAGTTTCTGTATGTGAACAAGAGCCTGTTTCCTTTCATTATATACCAACAAATCCCTTTTTATCCATGTGGATGCACAACTAGAAGAAATCTTATTGCTGAGAGCTGCCCCGATTGATTTAAAAATTAAAAATAATTTTTAAAAACCAACGTCCTATGCATTCACAATACGCAGGGCATTTATCATATTTGTACTGAATGTGCTGGGAATTTCCTTAGCACACCTCTAGTGGAAGAAAGAAGAGTGCCCAAAGCTTTCTCTACTTTCCTGTTTTCACACAGGTACTGGGCATAGAGCTCATCAAAATATTAACAGTGGCATATTTAACCATTTGTTTTCTTTTCACAGACACACATGCTATTTTGAATATTTCCAGTTCTGTGAGAATGGGTTGGATCTCATCTTGTCTTGTTTAGGGAATGAGATGGGGAAACCCCCATTCTCGTCAAGAACTAGCGAGACTCAAGCAGCGAGTTTTGGCCCTACTTATCAGCCACATTTGAATGTGACACTGCTCGAGGCGGACAGGGATGGTAATATTGAGCGAAATCTCTTGCATGGATCACCATGGATTGACTGTATACGTTACAAATAAAGTTGTAGTGAATTCCCATGTGGTGCTTTCCATGGGTTTAACAGTGGTTTTACAACTGTGATGTGTGAAAGTACCCATTAACTCTACTCACTGTATCTGCAACAGCAGCAGCAGCAGGCTAACATCTGCATTAGACTCCAGTGATTGGGTAAGAGAGAATTATGAAGGCCATGGAGTTGGGAGATGGACATAAACAGTTTCTATCTTCTCTCTTCCTAGAAATCTCTCTGCTATATGGGTCTTCCTTTTAGTGTCCATTTCCATATCTCTCAGGACAGCAAAGGAGTAAAGAAATGGGGTGTCTGAATGTGTGTTTTGACCTTGATAGGAACACCAGTTTGACCCTGTGTTCACCCTTTGGTGCTGCTTAGACACACAGTCCATTTTGAGGCAAATCGGTGTTTTGCTCGCCACCCAATCTCATCACGCAAGAGCTTGCCACCTTATTCCCATTGTACCTGCTAACAAGCCACACAGTATCATTAGACATAACGTTGGCCACATATTCAGCCGAAACATGCAAATTGTCCTTGTGATGCAATGGTGTTCACATTGCATGTTCAGTGGGTGGCCAAATTGGTGTTGGGGTTGTTATGGTGCTTACACACAACGGCCAAACACATGCTTAGGGGTTTTGATACTCGATCTTCATTATGTCTAAAGACGCTCATAGGATGAGAGAATCAAGGGGACCCCAGACGGAAAAATGAGGATGTCAAAGAGACAGAAATAAGAGTGCAAAACAGCAGAGTAGAAGACGTAAGCAAGACAGAGGAAAGGGAGAAAGGAAAGAAAGAACAAAAAAACCCAAGAGAAAAATTGAAAGAGGCTAAAGCTGGAATGAGGAGCTGAAAAAAACTGGTATACCCAACAAATTTCCAATATCCTTATTGATGTGACAACATTGGGTAACGATAGGTATCTGATTTTGATCCTGTTTGGGTACCCAATGTCCTGGAATGTCAACTTCAGGTCCCAGAAAGTCAACTTCTAGTCTCAATATATTTACTTCCAGTCCCAATTTTTTGTTTTCTGTATCTATTTTTTGTTTTTCATCTTGATATACCAATTGGTAATCAGAAAATGGAAAAATTGGTATCAGATTTTACTGATTTGGGGAGTATCTGGGTATTCTTTAACCAATGAGTACCTGACGCAGTACTAAAAATGCAGGTATTACCGGCACATACAAAATTAACTGCCAGTTTCAGTTCTAAAAGAGGCATTAGAGGAGACTGTTTTAGGAGCAGTGATATAGAAGACCTCTTTGGGAAAGGAGCAGAGGAGGAAGGAAGGCAGAAACTTCCTTTCTCCTGCCCCCCTTCTCCTAATGGTCTTCCAAAACTTCCCTGAAGTTTTACTTCAATCCATATTTGAAGCGGTAATGAGATCTTCTGAACTGAAGACAAACTGCTAAAACTCCAGCTCTCTCTTCCTGTCATTTTTATCTTCTTTGTCTACCTCCCCACCTCATTTACACTTGGCATTCCTTCACCCTGAACTCCTAGCTTCCCATCTTTCTGATTTGCCTTCTATGGCCATTTTTACATGGACCTGATTTGGGGTGTGTGTGTGTCAATGAAATGGGTGTAGGTGGGTGGGTGCCCACTTACACGGACACCCACCCACCTACACCTACTGATACCCATCTCCATCCACAGAGCTTCCTCTGTTCTGTCAGAGGGCTCCGTGAGTGGAGATGAGTGTGGGTCAGTGTGTGGCGGGTGTTGGTGGGTGTGCAGCGGGAGCACGGACGCACAAATACCCGCTGCCCATGGCATTTATATGGACGCACACCCACTGAACACCCATCCCACCATCTACCAGCAGCCATTTACACGGACGCCTCCCCCCCCGCCTCACACCCACTCAAACACTGAGTGGCCGGGGGGGGGTCATCTGTGTAAAAACGGTCTATGTTTATACCAGATTGGTGGAGCAATTCTCTTGGCCCTTCTCTTGGGCTGGCTTCACAGAGTGCTTTACTTATGTATGTGCCAATGGCATCCAGATGCTGAGCCTTCAACTCCTATAAGTGTCATTAACAGGGTTCCTAGTTTTCTGCGACAAAAAATTGGAAATTAATTTATTAAAAAACCCATAAATCCTGATTTTAAAAACCTTCAGATCTCTGTTTTTTTGTGATTAAATGTAAATGCTAGTTGACATTCACTTACCACAATATATATTTATTTATTTATTTTTAGAATTTTACTACTCCACCTCTCCTGCAACAGGCAGCTCGGGGCAGCTTATAAAATATTAAAACAACAATTAAAAGCAATTTCAAGGAGGTAGAAAAATACCCCCCTTCCCCAAAATCCCTCCACCCCCTCACCCATCTCCCCCTCCAAATGCCTGGTGGAACATCCAGGTCTTACAGCTTCTCTGAAAAAAAGGGAGATCCAGGGCCAGCTGGGCCTCCACTGGAAGGGAGTTCCACAGCTGTAATTCAGCCACCGAGAATGAACTCCCCTACTTGGCCCCCCAGAAAATTCAGGGGACCTCAAGCAGGGCACCCCCAGATGACTGCAGGGACCGATCCAGCATCCGGGGAGTGAGGTGGTCCTGCAGATAGGTAGGGCCTACGCCATTTAGGGCTTTATAGGCCAAGACCAACACCTTGAATCAGGCCCAGAAAACCACCAGCATCCAGTGCAGAGAGCGGAGCACTGGTTTAATATGCTCCCAGTGGCCCAGTCCTACCAAAAGACGGCCCACGACATTCTGCACTTGCTGCAATTTCCAAGCGGTCACCATGGGAAGCCCCACATAGAATGCATTACAATAGTCCAATCTAGAGGTGATGAAAGCATGGACGACAGTGACAAGGTCAGAGTCTGAAACAAACGGCCATAGCTGTCACACCGGATGTAATTGGCAAAAGACACTCCTCACCACAGCCTCCACCTGGACATCCAAGCAGAGCTGAGCATCAAGGAGCACCCCCAGACTCCATACCTGGGATACCAATGGAGGGCAGACCCAGCCAATAACAGGGGCCACCATCTCCATCGTCTTACCCACCAACATCACCTCCGTCTTGTCGGGATTCAGCCTCAGTTGGTTAGCCCTCATCCAGTCGCCCACTACCATCAAACACCAAGTAAGCACCGAGACTGCAGGGCCTGGGTCTGTTGAAAAAGAGAGATACAGGTGGGTGTCATCAGCATATTGATGACACCGCATGCCGAACCTCCTGATCACGTCACCGAGTGACTGCATGTATACATTGAACAGGAGAGGGGACAGAACAGAACCCTGTGGGACTTCACACAAGAGATCTCGGTACGATGTAAAAAAACTCCCCATGAACCACTCACTGGGTTCTATTGGTCAGGAAAGAGTGGAACCATTCAAGAACAGTCCCGCCTACCCCTGCACAGTCCCACAGATGCGTCACCAACATCTCGTAATCAACAGTATCAAATTCAGCCGAAAGATCTAATGGAACCAACAGGGTCAAACAACCCCGGTCCATTTCCTGGTGCAGATCATCCACCAAAGCCACAAGTGCAGTCGCTGTGCCATATCCTGAATGAAATGCCAACTGAGAGGAATCCAGAAAACCGATGTGGTCAAGATACTCCTGCAGCTGCTGAGCCACTGCTCATTTAATAACCTTCCCTAAAAAGGGAAGGTTAGAGACAGGCCGATAGCTGGTGAGGGAGTCAATTTCAAGTGATGGCTTCTTGAGCAGAGGCCAAACCACTACCTCCTTGAGACAGCCCAGCATGCTGCCCTCCTGAAGGGAGGCATTGATTACCCCAGCCAGCAATGACCCAATTGGGGCCCCAATGGCCCCAGCAAGATTTAATCAGTCAGGATGGGCAATGATCTAATTCACAAGACGTGGCCCTAACAGCCCCCAAAACACCAACCGCATCAACGGGTGTCACCGACTGAAATTAATCCCATAAAAACAGACAAGGCGAGGCTTCCATAACCTCCAGTTCCCCATGTGTATTAATTGTGACATCGAAGTCATGCTGAATGAGCGATTTTACCCACAAAGTAATCCATGAACATGTCACAGTGAGCAGTAGATAACTCTACTTCAAGGTGGAGGGAGGCCGAACTGACCAGCCCCCACACCACCCGGAAAAGCTCAATTGGACAGGATATATATATATCCTGTCAGAGCAGTCTGGGATCAAGTTGGGAGGAGGAGGCACTGAGCACAGGGCAGTTGAGGACAAGCAACCTAAAGGCCTGTGCTGTGGTGGGGAGGGGCTCTGCATTTGAAGGTGTGCCACAGACCACAAATTATATATATATATATATATCCTGTCCAATTGAGATTTTCCGGGTGGTGCGGGGGCTAGTCAGTCTGGCCTCCCTCCACTTTGAAGTAATATATATATATGTATGAGTTAGAACCCCACCTTTAATTCTAATATTTTCATTTTTATGCCATTTTGCAGCTACCTGTCCCACCAACAGTCCAAAAAAAATAATAATTTGTGGTCTGTGGCACACCTTCAAATGCAGAGCCCCTCCCCACCACAGTACAGGACTTTAGGTTGCTTGTCCTCAACTGCCCTGTGCTCAGTGCCTCCTCCTCCCAACTTGATCCCAGACTGCTCTGCCAATCAGAAAGAAGGACCATATAAAGGCTGGCACTTAGGGAAGCTGCTATGGGCCCAATTAAGCCTAACTCCTATCCCTACTTCCCAAGGTCCAGAAGATCTGATCACCCCAATTCATAGTTCCCCTGCCCTCCAACCCACAGAAGGTCTGTGGCACCCTTCCAGCTGCAGAGCCCCTTCCCCTCCACAGCACATGCCTTCAGGTTGCTTACCCTCAGCTCCACTCCACATCCTCACAACCCTGCACTCATTATGTCTTCCTCCCAAATTAAGTTTTTGCCATTATCTGCAAAATTCTCTGGGAAAAGGAAAAATCTCAGTTTTTCTCTGGGGAAATGCAAAATCTCTGTTTTTCTCTGGTTTTCTGTTGCAAAGAGAAAACTAGGGACCTGGTCAGCAATGTGCATCACAATCTCCCTGGGATGTGCAAACTACATCAGCAATGACCTGTTAGATATGTTCCATATTCCTTCCTCACAGAAATACTCTAATATACTAAGATTATCCGGACACCATTTCTGAGGTGGAAGAACATATATGGTTTTTTATTCATGCTTTGGCTTCCTTCCTAAGACGACTCAGTAGGGGTGTGCATTTTGTTTCTGTTTCCCTAATAGCTAAAATGAAATTTTCCAATTTTGTTTCAGTTATTAGGGAAACCGAAACAAAATTTAGTCCAAATAGAATTGTGTTTGTTAATTTTGTTTTCTTTTTGCCTTTCAGGCTGGCTGACATATGCCTAAGAGGCAAAACAATTGACATTTTGAAAGCATTCACATGCTCCAAAGAATTGAATCCAATTGAATCCGATTAAACTGAATCCAATTGAATGTTCCATTTGCTTCAATTGCCATTGCCAAAATGCAGCCTTATGGGTACCATGTGACTTTTTTTTCACATGTGATTTATTTATTTATTTTATTTTTATTTATTTTTCACATTTATATCCCGGCCCCTCCTGCAATGCAGCTCGGGGCGGCTAACAACAATNGGGGGAAGTCCCTGGGTCCACCCCCCTTTTCTAACCCCCCTTTTTCTACAACCCCCACCCTACCACCCTAGCCCTGTAACAACAAAAGCCCACACAGCAATCAAAACAAATTCCCCCCGGTGATGGTGGGGACATGTGAACAGCACTTGCACATATGCTTAGGACTGAGTCCTTGTGATAGTGGGAGATTGCTGAAACCATTTCATGTCTAAAAATGCCCACAAAGCCAACTTAAAACTGCTATAAAGCAAAGGCAAGCCATGCAAGCGAATGGCCATCATGAATGGAATGCCCATAGAAATGAATGGAAAATGAACTTTTAAATGAAAACTAAATTAAAATGAAATGAAAAAATGTTACTAATTTTTTTTACACAGAAACTAAACGAAGACAAAATTGGCCGCCCTACTTTATTGATAATTTTATCCAGTCAGTATCCCTTTCATCATTTTTTATTCACCTGGCATATTAGACAAAACAACTTCTGTGTCCATTATCTCCTCCCAAACTATTCAGTCCGTACAACTGCATGGTATGTGGATTCACACTTGGAGGTGATCAAGAATTCCCTCCCCCCAAATCACAAAATCCCATTGTTACCTATGACAAAATTAGGTCAGTATCTCAGGCCAATCTGTATTGGGACTTTGATGTCATCAACAATGGACATTTTACACACACCTTAAAGTGCTGGTCTTTCAATCTTCTGGGGTTATAAGTCCACAAGTAAGTTCCTGGATGCATTCTTCACACACACGCTGCCCTGCCTAAAGTAGCCGCAGCCGTAGACATGAGGGGTTGCCATGGCAACCAAGTGACCACATCTGCCTGGAGCAAAGAAGTTTACCACAAAAACGTTTTACACACACAAGTTCGAGACACTCAAATGTAACAGGATCCAGATTTGTAAAATGACAGATCAAGGACTTTTTAAATCTGTGAGACTATGCAGAAGTTCAAAGAGTCAGATGTTTAAGATCTGGGTGAGTGATTTAGACACAAAGAAAGTTCAGGATGTAACAGCACACGTGCAGGAGAAAAGGGTTTGAAAATACGCCCACTAATTCAACAAATCCATGTTCCTGCTTTCTCAGCTAATTTGCATCCTCGCAGTCTATTGGTTTGACCAATTCAGAATAGCAAGGGGGATTGTACATAGGTCAAGAATTCTCCTTGGTAGATTATTGGCACTAATACTGTAAGTGACATTCTGCCATGCTTAATTCAAAGGAACATAGCGGGCCACATTACGCTATAATTTGTATGTAACAAGTTTGAAGCTAGCAATCAATAAAGAACAAGGAAATACATCTCCCAAGCATGCAAATGTGTCAGTCAGCAAAACTGAAAGAACTACTAGTTTTGAAAGCAACAAATACAGATTTTCTTTTTTTTAAAAAAATGTACTAAAACAAACTATCGGGTGTATTTATTGGTAAAATGACTTTATTGTTAAAAATTCATTTCACAGCTGGGCTATAATTTCCTGTTGTGTATTTGTGCCCACACTTTAAACAGATTAATGATGGCACCTGCATATTCAAAATGCCAAGAAGCATTTAACAAAATAGTGCAATAGGGACCAGAGGAATACTGTAGAAAGAAATAGATTTATGACTTAGTTCATTTTTCTCCTACCAGAAAGTGTGTTCATGTTACAAGTAGAAACATAGGCTAAGGAATGAAGCAATGCGATATTGCCATGCAAATTAGGTATGGAAAAGTAAAAATCTTTATCATGACAGGAGGCTTACTGGTAAAATTTGGGGACTTAAATCTTGGAAAAATCAAACCAAAAGTTTGTCTGAACTTGTCCAAAAATGTCCAAGTTCTCAATCTGTGGATCCCAAAATTTTACTTATTTGATCCCATTTTGAGACTAAGGCACACACACATATTTTGGCTGCGGGAGGGAATGCGCAGCCAGGATATGCACGGGGTGCTGTGGTCTGAAAGCCCCCCTTCGCGGCTTTGCTGGCAGACATGCACAGGGATTCAGAGCAGGAAATCCAGCTCTGCATCCCTGTGCATGTCTGCCAGCAAAGCCACATGGGGGGTCGGGGACAGACTTTCAGACAGGTGAATTCCCGCACATATCCTGGCTGTGCATGCCTTCTGCAGCCAAAATATNAAATAATTTGTGGTCTGTGGCACACCTTCAAATGCAGAGCCCCTCCCCACCACAGTACAGGACTTTAGGTTGCTTGTCCTCAACTGCCCTGTGCTCAGTGCCTCCTCCTCCCAACTTGATCCCAGACTGCTCTGCCAATCAGAAAGAAGGACCATATAAAGGCTGGCACTTAGGGAAGCTGCTATGGGCCCAATTAAGCCTAACTCCTATCCCTACTTCCCAAGGTCCAGAAGATCTGATCACCCCAATTCATAGTTCCCCTGCCCTCCAACCCACAGAAGGTCTGTGGCACCCTTCCAGCTGCAGAGCCCCTTCCCCTCCACAGCACATGCCTTCAGGTTGCTTACCCTCAGCTCCACTCCACATCCTCACAACCCTGCACTCATTATGTCTTCCTCCCAAATTAAGTTTTTGCCATTATCTGCAAAATTCTCTGGGAAAAGGAAAAATCTCAGTTTTTCTCTGGGGAAATGCAAAATCTCTGTTTTTCTCTGGTTTTCTGTTGCAAAGAGAAAACTAGGGACCTGGTCAGCAATGTGCATCACAATCTCCCTGGGATGTGCAAACTACATCAGCAATGACCTGTTAGATATGTTCCATATTCCTTCCTCACAGAAATACTCTAATATACTAAGATTATCCGGACACCATTTCTGAGGTGGAAGAACATATATGGTTTTTTATTCATGCTTTGGCTTCCTTCCTAAGACGACTCAGTAGGGGTGTGCATTTTGTTTCTGTTTCCCTAATAGCTAAAATGAAATTTTCCAATTTTGTTTCAGTTATTAGGGAAACCGAAACAAAATTTAGTCCAAATAGAATTGTGTTTGTTAATTTTGTTTTCTTTTTGCCTTTCAGGCTGGCTGACATATGCCTAAGAGGCAAAACAATTGACATTTTGAAAGCATTCACATGCTCCAAAGAATTGAATCCAATTGAATCCGATTAAACTGAATCCAATTGAATGTTCCATTTGCTTCAATTGCCATTGCCAAAATGCAGCCTTATGGGTACCATGTGACTTTTTTTTCACATGTGATTTATTTATTTATTTTATTTTTATTTATTTTTCACATTTATATCCCGGCCCCTCCTGCAATGCAGCTCGGGGCGGCTAACAACAATAATAAAAACAATTAAAAATTCAGTTAAAAATCAGTATAAAATACAACAAAAACAGGGCTAGAAAAACAATCATAAATAGATAAATGG
>QEPC01002298.1:3981326-4014440 GCA_003113815.1 Sphenodon punctatus | reverse complement strand
ACAACACACACCAACCCACCCAAACACACAGCACAGCCAAAACAATCACCAAAACACACTACACAAGCAGCCACCGAAACAAACACACACCCTCTCGCCTCACTCACGCACACGAATTTCCGGCGCGACGCCGATTTTACGGCTTCCCGCGATATTTCCGGCCGAACACGAACGCGCAAACCACCCGAACACCAAACGACCAAACACGAACGCACAACCCGATGGCGAACAAACCGAACGGCCGAACACGAACGTACGACCTGCCCGAACAACCGAACACGAACGGCCGAACACGAACTGCCGAACCGAACGGGCGAACACGAACGCGAGGTACGACCGAACGACCGAACACGAACACACGGACCGAACGCGGCCGAACCGAACGGCCGAACACGAACACACGTACCGATCGCGGCCGAACCGAACGGCCGAACACGAACCGCGATCTGTTCGCCCATGCCTATTGTGTACTCATAATTTGGATTATTTTTCCCAATGTGCATCACTTTGCACTTCTCCACATTAAATCTCATCTGCCATTTAGATGCCCGGCACCCATCTTGTAAGATCTTGATGCAGTTCCTCACAGTCTGCTCGTGTTCTGACTACTCTGAATAACTTGGTGTCATCTGCAAATCTGATCACCTCACTCTGAACACCCTTTTCCAGATCATTAATGAATTCATTGAAAAGAACTGGTCCCAGTACAGATCCTTGGGGCATACCATTTTTTACATCCCTCCATTGTGAAAACTGGACACTTAGTCCCACTCTTTGCTTCCTATCCTTTAACCAGTTACCAATCCATAGTAAGACACTACCTCCTATCCCATGACTTTTTAATTTTCTCTAGAGTCATTATGTGGTACCTTATCAAAAGCTTTCTGGAAATCCAGGTACACTATATCTGCTGGGTCTCCCCTGTCCACATGTTTGTTTACGCCCTCAAAGAATTCCAAGAGATTCGTGAGGCATGACTTCCCTTTGCTAAATCCATGCTGACTCTTTTCCATTAAGTCATATCTATCAATATGCCCAGTGATTCTGTTCATAATTATAGTTTCCACCATTTTGCCCGGCCCCAGCACAGACATCAAGCTTACCGGTCTGTAGTTTCCAGGATCACCTCTGAATCCCTTTTTAAATATTAGGGTTACATTTGCCACCCTCCAGTCCTTGGGTACAGTGCCAGATGCCAATGTTAGGTTACAAATTACTGCTAGTAGGTTTGAAATTTCACATTTGAGTTCCTTCAGAACTCTGGGGTGAAAATCTGGTCCTGGTGATTTGTTCATATTAAGCTTGTCAATTTGCTCTAGAACCTCCTCCAGGGTCATGCTGATTTGTGACAGTTCATCCAATTCATCACCTACAAAGTGGTGATGAATTTATGAAGTGGTGATTAATTGGAAAGGTAGGGAGGAAACATGGGGGAGTGGCTGGAACAGAAGCAGTGGTTCCAATGGGCTGACCACTTCTCCAAAGGGCCAGGGTTCAAGGCTGGGGTTTGGCTGAGTCCTGACTCAAGGTTTGGAAACTTCTATTCCAAAAATATATGAGGGGTTTTGAAAGCATAGTTTAGCTCCCATTTCCAGGTAGCCCTGTTCAAAGGCTTAATTACAGTCAGTCGGTCATCATCTTTATTGTTTGGCAATTGGCCATAACAAAAAACTCTACAGAACAAATTAAGAGACTATAAGCAAATTAAAACACAATGCTAGCATAAGATCAGAGATACCTCTAATCGGTATACGTTCCCATAGCTTCCTAGTAGTTAAGTTTATTCCAGCATCAAAAACAGATGACTCAGTTGTACCGAGCAGCATAAACTAAACAAAATACCACAGTGCAAAGTTGGATCCCGTACTTTAAGCAAGCACCAAGTTGAGGATTGTCAATTGCTACCCCCCAGAGCTCAGGGGACCATCTGGGGGATAAAGCTTAGACCCCCCCACCAGGGCCCCCGGCAAAAAGGGGATAGAGGAATTTACCTTGGAGATGTTCCGATGGATTCAATACAGGGGAAACAGAAGGAGTTTTCAGGGGGCCACCCATAATTCGGGGTTCGTAGCTGAGGTTTCCCCTGGAGCCCTGCTTATATACCTTTATAAAGGCTGCATAGCGGTCTTTCACAGGTTGTAATTAGTCACATGGCATGCAGCGGTAGGGATGTTTAAGCTGGAGATATTTAGGAGATAACAGATTGAATTCCCTAATTACAACCTGTGAAAGACCGCTATGCAGCCTTTATAAGGTATATAAGCAGGGCTCCAGGGGAAACCTCGGCTACGAACCCCGAATTATGGGTGGCCCCCTGGAAACTCCTTCTGTTTCCCCCGTATTGAATCCATTGGAACATCTCCAAGGTAAATTCCTCTATCGCCTTTTTGCCGGGGGCCCTGGTGGGGGGTCTTAGCTTTATTCCCCAGATGGTCCCCTGAGCTCTGGGGGGTAGCAATTGACAATCCTCAACTTGGCTTTGTCTTCATTGGCTAATATGTATCAGATACGTCATTGCTGGCCCCAATGGTCCCTGCCCACAAACCAGGGAGTAAAGAATGCATTTCGGATCCCAACCGACTTGGGGCAATGCAGAAGATAATGTGGGAGATCTTCTACGACTGCTTGGCCGCAATAGCAGAGCCTGAGCTCAGGTGGAACACCCGTATGCCTTCCCTCAACTACCATGGAGGGCATCAAGTTAAATCTCAGGAGTGAAAAGGCCCTTCTAACTTTAAAATTCTTTATATCAGTTAGATAGTTCTCATAGCTGGCTTCCTGCTTAAACAATGGGTACCAAGGGGAGATACGTTGCTGACAGACTGCAATGCTGTCATCTTGCAATCTAACATCGCTGATTTTAATGCAGATTTGGGTCTTAGAGTAACATTTAAAAAACTGTATCTCGAAAATCCCAAGTAGGCCAGATTTTGGTCAATAGAATTTTGCCATCTATAGACAGCCAAGATATTATCTTGCTCCCACAGACACAAGCTGGGGAGATGGTCACTTGATATTTTCTGTATCCTGAGCCAATATCCCAGGTAGGCCAGCCTTATTTTATCCCTGAGCGGGGTGATCCCACACTCTACTCTCATCAAGACAATAGGGATGCCACAGGGCATGCCTAGTGCTGATCTCAAGATTTTATTCTGTAGTGGCTCAAGAATATTCTGTCTTCCCAGACCCCAGATTTCTGCTCCAAACAAGATCTGGGGAATCAGTTTGCTCTTGAGCAATCTGAGCAGGGGTTTCAGTTTCTTACCGCCCTTATAACTCCAGAATTTAAGAAGGCCCGCTAAAGTCTGGGCACCCTTCAGTGTTACTGCTTCCAAATGATTCTGCCAACTGGCATTGTTCCTATACCTAATTCCCAAGTACCTATAGGAGGTTACCTGGTCGATAGTATGCGAATCCATTTTCCAAACATACTTTTGTTTCCTTTTGGAGAAAACCATAATCTTGGTTTTCTCCCTATTAATGGGCAGGTGGTTTTCTTTGCAGTAATTGGTAACCTTGACAAGTTCACGCATCATGCCCACCCTTGTAGTCGAAAGGATGGTCATGTCTTCCACATACAGGAGGATGGAAACTGGACGGCTGTTAACTAAAGGGAGATGGCCCTCCTGCCCATCCATCTTGATGACTATGTCATTAATAAATATATTAAATAACAAGGGGGCCAAAACACACCCCTGTTTAACACCGTTGGTCATGGGCACAGGTCCCGACATGTCCCCCTGGGTGTTCACCTTGACCCTGAGAGTAATATTTGTATATAACAAGCAGATCAGATGAAATAACTGTGGATTGATGTTATGAAACAGTAATTTTCACCAAAGGATTGCCCTATCTATACTATCAAACACAGCTTTTAGATCTACAAAAAGTGCATATACCACTCCTTTCCTCAATAGGGCATATTTAGCTACAATGTGCTCGAGCACAAAACAGTGGTCCAAAATAGACCTTGAAGGCCTAAACCCTGGCTGCTCCTCAGCAAGGAGTGCATTTTCCTCTACCCGACACTCCAATCTGCCCAGCAACAGCCTCGCGAACACCTTGGCCGCAATGTCTATCAGACTGATGGGGCTGTAATTCGCGGGGTCTGATTTATTCCCCTTCTTAAAAATGGGGACCACAATACTTGTGTTCCAACCTGTGGGAATGTTGCCATATGGTTAAATAAGAGGGCAAGAACTGGAACCCACCAATCCATCATAGCAGTTCGAAGGGAATTCCATCGTCCCCTGCAGCCTTTTTTAGTGAGAGGAAACCCAATAGTTCCTTTACCTCCAGCTCTGTTACTGCAATCCCACAGTGACTATAGTCAGGCGCTGGGGAAGGACTAATATCCCCTATGTATTTATTTAAAATTCCCAAGAAGTGATCCCGCCAGGCTGTACTGCCCACCGGGGGGTCCGTGGGAAAAAAGTTTCCCCCGGTTCCCCCATTCACTATTGCCCAAAAAGATGCACAGTCCCTATTGGCGATAACTCTCTCCAGTTTATCCCACAGGGTTAACTGGTGCATTAAGCGTTTTCTCCAGAGGGCTGACCTATACTTGGTGTGGGCAGTAACATAGTTAGATCTTAAAGTAGCTGATCCACAAGTAATTGCAGATCTGGCTAACTTCCTAGATTGCGCCCTTAGCTGCCTACATTCATCGTCAAGCCAGGGGCTTCGATTTCTCCGGGTTATAGGTCTTTTGATGGTAAAGACTAAACAGCCTATCTCCTATATAGCCTATTAGTTTCTGGAATTCCATTTATCATGCAGTAACATCCGCTTGGCAAAATTTCTGCTTTCTTTGCTTCATCTCAGAGGATGCAAATAAATTACTAGCTCTGCCTGCGGTCAGGTTTCCCCACTTAATAGCCCTTGACTTACTATGTTCTAGATCTGCTATGGGGGTTACTATTTGAGGGGTCTGAACACCATCAGGTCCTAGGTCTACACAGGCCGCTAAAGGGAAATGGTTGCTATGGCCGAAAGGGACAACCATACAATCAAGTACTCTGGGTAGGAAGCTGACTGGGGTTACTATATAATCTGACACACTGGATCCTAGAAAAGAAACAAAAGTCAAATCCCCGCTGAGGTCTGACTTGAAACTCCCATTGAGGAGCCTATAATTAAATTTAAATAAGAAAAATAAAAATTGCAGTCCATTGGCATTTAAAACCACATTCCTGGAAAGTCTGGCAGGCCAGAAAAAGAATTCTTCTGTCAAATCAAGGCTCATCACTGCAGCGTGAGAGTGGTCTGTATCCCCTGTCCAGGCATTAAAATCGCCCACTAAAATTGTGGGGATGCTTGGGTAATCTATCTCCCAAAGATGTATGGCATCCCCTAGGGTTCACAAATTTTTTTGCCTTGCGTACAGATCCATGAGAGGGGGCAAATACACATTGACTAAAATAGCAACTGGATGTAAGCATTTACAAATTTTAACGGCAATCATGTTCTCATTGCTTACTAATTGGTGGTCTTAAAGCCCCATGTGTTATTGACCAAAACTGCCAAACCCAGAGCCGGCCTACCCCTTTTTCCTGGGCGTACGGCTAGAACCGCCCAGGTGCTAAAATTTGGGATACTAGGGCCTTTCTGGCTTCTAACCAACGTTTCCTGGAGGCAAAGTATATCACAATACATTAAATCCTGTGCCTCCACATGTGCCTGACTAGAGAACCACCCATTTACATTCCAGGTCAGGATACAACTTTTTTTTCTTTTTTCTTTTTATGTGACTTTTATTTGAAAATTTTAAAATACATCAAATGCGACCAAGAACAGAACTCTTTCATACATTTTAAACCTGTAAATTGCATTGGTCATCTGCTATGCTTCAGTACAACAATTCAATATGAAAAACATTGTAAACAAAAGACGAATTACAGAGACATCCGACAGAGAGCACCGAGTCCCTCCCGACATCTAAGAGGTGGATGACCAAAGAGGCTTGCCCTCACTCTCCAAAGTTTTGGCATTCAATCCATCCTGGTCAGAGCTTATTAAATTGTCCCACTCTGTTCATCCAAAGCTTTGATAATTGGGGTCCAAATGTTCACGAAGCTTTGCTTCTTGTTATGAATATCCGCGTGAAGTTCTTCCATGGTATGCATATACCAGATTCTATGAAACAGTTTGTCCATGATGAGGTCCTCCGCTGAACGCCAGTGCCTGACTATGATGTTTATAGCTGCCAAACAAATGATTTTACACGAGTCCTGACAGATCTTCATGCAGCTTGCAGTAGGGTATAAACCCAGCAGGGCGATCCCTGGCCTAAACGGCACCACCATCCCTGCTACCTTATTTACTAATTTCCAAACCTTTCTCTAAAAGAGCTGAACCTTCCCACAATCCCACTAACAATGCATGTAGGTTCCTGTTTGCCCACAACCCCTCCAACATAAACCTCCCCCGCCTGGGTCCGCAAACTTCATTCTCTCTGGTGTCAGGTAGTATCTGGTAGTTAATTTGACTTGTATTTCCCTGACCTCTAAGGAGAACATGCACTTGTTCATATGAGCCCAAATCTTCTTTTCCTCCTCTTGAACTAAGGGGATATTTAAGTCCTTCCTCCATTTCTTTACGTAATCTACTGAGGGGGCGTATAATATATCCTTAAGTTCTCTGTATACTCTACCTAGTCTGCCAGACGCCTTATTGATCTTAAAAAGAATCTTCTCTATTTTTGTTAAATCTCTCTTTAAGCTAGCCCTGTTCGAAGGCGACGTAACCAACGCCTTTAGCTGTAGGTATTGGAATAAGTTAACTTCCTCTCCCAGCAGATCTTTGAAACCCAGAGGGGAAAGAAATTTCCCTTCCCGAAATAAATGTTCCATTGTATTTATACCCCTTTTGTCTAGGGCCGCTCTAATCCCCGGGGCTATATTGCTTTCCCTAATTTGTTTGGAATTAATTGGTGTGAGTGGGGATAGCTCCCCAATCAGACCCATTTTAAAAAAAAATTCTTTCCCAATTCCTGATCGTGTTCCCAATAAAAGGATGATCATTCCTTATCTCACTGGGCATCTTTCCCTTATCAACAATCAGATCTGTTAGCGCCTTAACCCCCAGTATTTCCTTTTCCAACATAGCCCATTCGGGCGCCCTGGCCTCATGGTACCAATCATAGAGCCCCATCAATGATGCCGCCATATGATATAGTTTTATGTCGGGGACATTTATCCCCCCTTTCTCTTTTAGTTGGAACAGCTCCTGTTTCTTAATTCTGGGCTTCTTTCCGTTCCATACTATATCCCTCAATAACTCATCGCTCATTTTAAAAAAGGAGCTTGGGAGCTGAATCGGGATAGCCATGAGTCTATAAAGTAATTTAGGGAGAACGATCATTTTATATAAATTGATTTTCCCTAGCCAGGAAGTCATCAAATTTTTCCAAGGTTGCACTTCTTCTTTTAGTTTCTTAAATAAGGGTAAAAAGTTTGCCGCATATAAATTCTTTGTACTTTTTGTTAACGTTACCCCCAAGTATTTTAATCCATGCTTGCTTGTTGGGAATGGAGACATCTTTTTAAGTTGTTCCTCCTGTTTAGCTCCCTCTCCAAAGATTAAAGAGAAGGATTTTTCTTTGTTAATCGAATACCCAGAGATTTTCCCAAAAGTTTCCATCACCCTCAGCAATTCTGGCAGCGATTCCTTAGGGTTTGTTATATAGACTAGTAAATCATCCGCGTACAATGAGAGCTTTGTTTCTTTTCCTCCAATTTTTACCCCTTCTATGGTTTTATTCTGTCTGATTGCTGCCGCAAAAACTTCCAGGACTATATTAAAAAGAAGGGGTGATAAAGGCATCCCTGCCTGGTTCCTCTCCGCAGTGAGAAAGGCCTCCAAAGCTCTCCATTAATAACTAAGATAGATTGTGGATTTTTATAGATGGCCTTCAACCAGCTCAAGAAATTTCCCTCAAACCCCAGCTTCCCCAGGGTCTCGAATAAGAACTTTGGCTCCACAAAATCAAAAGCCTTCTCCGCGTCCGCTGAGATGACCATGGCAGGCTTTTTTTGCTTATTTAAAGCATAAATCACGTTTATAGCCTTCCTAATGTTATCCCTGCCTTGTCTACCGGGAATAAACCCAGTTTGATTGCTGTGGATGATTTCTCCACTAATTGCTTTGAGTCTATCGGTTAGTATTTTGGAAAAGATCTTAAAATCCGCGTTTAACAAAGAAATAGGCCTATAGCTGCCGCATTGGTCTGGATCTCTCCCAGGCTTAGGAATCAATGTGATTGCAGCGTTATAGAAATTTTGTGGCATCTCCTCTTCTACTAAGATATTGTATACAGTTGTAAGGTGCGGCCCCAGAGTTTTTTCAAATTTTTTGTAAAACTCGTTCGGGAATCCGTCTGGGCCCGCAGCCTTATTTTTTGATGCCAATATTGCCTCTTGAACTTCCTTTTCTGTGATGGGCGTATTTAGGAAAGCAACCTGGTCCCTATTGAGTTTAGGTAAATCTACCCCTTCAAGAAAATTTCTCATTTCTGTCACACAAGGATTTTGCATGGAGTAGATACCTTTATAATAATCTAAAAAGGTCTGCATTATCTGAGGGAGCTCAGTACAGCATTTATTGTTATTGTCAACCACCCAGCTATATGAGCTTTCCTTTGTTTAGCCTTCACAAGCCTCGCCAAGGTCTTTCCTGCCCTATTACTGTTTTCATAGAAATAGAATTTAATTTTTTTGAGTTGTGCTTTTGTCCATTCTAATTCCATCGCGTTAATTGCTTCCCTATTTTTTATTATATCTAATTTCAAAGTTTTCGAGGGGGCAATCTTATTTTGCGCTTCAAGCCTTTGGAGAGTAGCGTATAGGTCCTTCTTTTTCTGTCTTTTTTCTTTAATATTTTTTACTTGCAAGGCTAACAAATTGCCCCTGATCACCGCCTTTGCTGCCTCCCAGAGAGTAGCTGGGGACTGAACCGAATTAGTATTTATTGTGAAAAATTCTGTGATAGCTTCCTGTAATTGAACTATATTCCCCTCTCCTTTCAAGAGGGCCCTGTTTAAACTCCAGTTGAATGATCTCGGGCCTTGATTAACTGGATCCTTGAATATTGTCACCACTGCATTGTGGTCAGCTAATACAACTGGTGTTATGTAGCATTTTTTCCCCCTATGTGCATCAATTTTGCTAATCAACACGTGATCAATTCTCGTGTAACTGTTGTGCAAAGTAGAGAAATATGTGTAGTCCCTCTGTGTCCCATTCAAATGTCTCCATAAATCTACCCAACCATATTTTTCCAGCAGCCTGGGAATTTCCTTGGAATCTTTCCTTACATTCCCTTTACGGGAATGATCAAGATCAGTTATGGTGGCATTAAAATCCCCCTGTATTGTAATCCATCCCTTGGCTACCTCTCCTATTTTCTTAAAGGTTTCTCTAAAGAAGATAGTTTTCCCCACATTGGGCGCATATATGTTGGCAACTGTTACCCACTTTCCTTGCAATTTTCCAGTTATGCAGATAAATCTGCCCTCCTTATCCTTAATACACTTATTTAGCTCAAAGTTGATTCTTTTGCTAAATCCTATCATCACCCCGGCTTTTTTCTTTTTGGCACATGATGCGTATAGCCCCCCTATTTTTGAGTTAGCAAACCTAGGTACATCTTTGTCTAACAAATGAGTTTCTTGGATCAAGAAGATATCTGCACCTTGTTCCTCCACAAAATCCCTCACTCTTTTTCTCTTCTGCGGAGAGTTTAAGCCTCTGACATTTATTGTAATTGTTTTTAAACTAGCCATCTTTTAGTTTCGGGTTGCTTTTGGAGTACAACTGTATCCTTGATCTAATATAGTTCTGATCCTCCGTTTTCTCTGTGCCTACTGGCTCAACACCTCCTCCTTCTGTATCATAACCCCCTCCCATGGAGGGGACCACCCTGCGTACTAGCTCTGTGCTTTTATGTAAATCCGAAATTTCCCTGGTTTTGTCTTTCCTAGAATGTTCCCCATATACCCTGAAAAACCCACCCACCCTCCACCCCCTCTTACCCCGCTTCCCTATCCCAATTTCCATCGTCTTTCCCCTAGATGAGTTAGGGATCCTCCGAGAATCCACACCTGGCTCTAAAGTGTCCAGGGGTGCCTTTCCCTCCCCCCCCGCCGGCTCCGTTTAACAACACAAAATATGTTATATATTCAACTTGAACCTTCTAACCAAACAACTGTTCCATAACGCTTCCACACCTCATATCCCCAACCATGAAAACCGCAGCTATCCCTTACTTGGCCAATTTCTACAGCTCCCAGCAGACTGAAAATAGGCACATGATTTCAATTAGTTCCTTAAGCTCTTTCATTTTTTTTTTGGAGATTTATTTTATTTTATTTTTATTTTTTTTAATTTTAAAATAGAACC
This sequence comes from Sphenodon punctatus, assembly GCA_003113815.1. NCBI lineage: Eukaryota > Metazoa > Chordata > Lepidosauria > Sphenodontia > Sphenodontidae > Sphenodon > Sphenodon punctatus. The sequence goes on along the minus strand of QEPC01002298.1, from coordinate 4,004,043 downwards.
CAAGGGAGACCATACCTTTAAGTCAAACCAACCTTTAAATCTTTATCTCCAAATCCCCCAAGGGACCCCAAAAATCTCATTTTTTGCCTTAAATTATACTGTAATGTCTTGGGCATCTGGAACCAACAGCCCAAAACTTTTGCCCTGGATTTTGAGAGGTGATTTTGATCAGAGCAGCGAATGGCCTTCCCTGTCATCTCCCATATGCTGCCTGACAGCTCAGACTTCCCTTATAGGAGCCCCCATTGCCTTATACTACGGACCTATGCCTTTCCTTCATTTTGTTTAACAGGCCCCTCTATGCAACTCTTATTGGTCTAAGCTGCTGGTTCCATAACCCAGACTGCCACAGCACACCTTAAGCAAAGCCTTGAGTCCCGAACCATTAACCCCACCAAGTATCCTCCCCACATGGCATCCATTCCCATTTCCCCAGACATAACTAATTACACCTTAAGCTCTTAAATCTTGAACAACTGTCATCTCATTTTGCAGACTAACATTGAATTATATACCTTTCTTGAATTATATACCTTTCTTAGCCATTTTACTCCTGCCTCTGACTAACTTATCAAACTTAAATCCTCACTTTAAAAACTCCAGTCACTCCAACTTTCAGCTAGGTATACTGGCCCTGGACCTGGTAAAAAGGTATCTGGGCTATACAGTGTTTCCTCCTTCTTTGCAGCACCCACCAAGCCATCTGCAGCCTCCACTTTGACCTTTGAAAACCTTAGTTGAACTGAGTGCAACCACACAGGCGCCCAGACATTTGTCTGTAATTCTGGTCATTATCTCTGAATATACCATCTTTGCATAGTGCTGCGCCCTAGAAATGTCTGCATTTACCCTTTACTCCTGTAAATAAGATCTCCTCCTTTAGACTCAATTAGATAACTGTCTCACACAGTTTTTAAGGGGAGATCTTCCCTGCTGTTGTTCATTAGGGGACCTTCTGCAGTTCCAACCTAACTGAATGCTTCCCCCATACCACTGTGATATACTGATTTATCCTGGGCATTTGATTTTAAGCTAGGGCTGCTACAGTAGAGCTGAAAGAGGCCTTCAGGCCAAGCCCTTTTACCTTCCCTTTTGTTTCCATAGGCATCCTCCAGAATAGCTATTCCTGGCTGGATACTTAAGTGGCTCAATTCACTTATTTTAACGCCCATAATTCTTGCATATCATTTCACATACAGTTCTTGAGTTTTGAATCACTTGACAGACAATTTTGCCATCATCTCCTCCTGCCTGCAACTTATTCTCTTTGTAGATGCTTTTTGATTTAGTCGCTTAGCCAATTCCACTTAGGCCACTTAGGCCAGAAAAGCATTTTACCAGCATCTAAAGTACCCCTGAACTAACCTTTCTTTTATTTTTTCTTTTTTTTTTCCTTCTTTTTTTTTGACTTTCCCTAAAAATTCTTTTTGAGTTGGCCTGTTATCTTTAAAATCATAATAGCTTCCCGGTTTTTATTTATTGTTCTTATTCTTATTTTTTTTTTTCTCTTTCGGGGGTGTCCTGCAGAGACCTCAAAGGTTTATCTTCGCGCTGACTCTCCAGCTGCAGCAGCCACTGGTTGAGCTGCCAAAAATACCTCTAGCTCTTCTGTACTTTCAAAGATTTTCCTCTTCCCCTTTAGAAAGATTAACATTTTTGCTGGGAACAGTAATCTTGGACTCATATTCCTTTCATTTAGCTCCCCAAAATATTTACCCCATTTGAGTCTCTTTCTCAGAGTTTCAGCAGCATAGTCTGGAAAGATTTTTATGGCTTGCTGCTGAAATACTAGCTTCTTCTTGCTTCTGGCTGCTTTCAGAACCTCCTCCTTAATATTGTAGTTCATGAATTTAACCAAGATAGGACGGGGAGGGTCTGTATCTTTTTGTGGAGGGCGCCCGGTTCTATGGGCCCTCTCCACTGTGGCAGTGTGGAAGTGCCCCATCTCTGGGAAGTTTTCCTTCATTAAAGCCCAGATGATCTCATTCATTTTTTCTGCCCCCCCTGCTTCTTTTACCCCATTTATTCTCAAATTTCCTCGACGAGACCGGTTTTCCAGGTCTTCGCATTTAGCCAGTAAAAAAGCAGTCTCTCCCTTCCATTTGTTTAATTGCTCCTGGGTAGCCATGGAGTGGTCTTCTAGCTCTGAGATTCTCCCTTCTGCTGCCTCCACCCTCTTCGCATCCCCTCCATTTTTTTGTTACCTGCTTGCACAGCTTCTTTAATTTGCCTCATTTCAGTCTTGATTTCTTTCCTCATCTGTTTCAGGAGCTTTTTTATTGAGCCCGGTCCCTCTGCTTCATCTTCCTCTGAGCTCAGTGCGTCCAGGTCTCCCTCAAGTTCCCGCGCTGCCGCCGCTGCCGCCGCCATATTGCTCTAGCCGCTGCAGGTCTCTCCCCCAGGCCTCAACTCCGCGACCAGGTTTTTTTGGCAGAAACGCTCAAGAGCGTTTGCCTGCGAGATCTTCTGCCGGGATTTGTTCTTGCCGGACATCTTCGGGCAGAAAAACGGGGAATTTAATTTTTTTTCAGTGTTTGGTTTCTATTTTTAGAGCCGGGGGTAGCGGAGCCCAGGTGATTCCCGACTGCTAACTGCGGCGTATGCGCAGATCCCCCATCAGGATACAACTTAAATGTTCTCCAAACAATCCCCTGAAAGAGAGGCTGAGTCACCATTGCAGGGGGTCAGCAAGAGGAACTGGTAATGCTGACTCTTCCTGGGCTGGAATGGTAGTCGCAAAATCCATATGGAGATCCTCTTCTAACCCCTGAGGGCAAACACAGGTTGCAAACACCTAAACGGTAGCTCTATAAGGACACAAGAATTGTGGGTCAATTTGGTAGAAAGGGAGTGAAATTGTTGGAGAACTGACTTCTGCTCCATAGGCGGAAATGATTCAAACTCCGTGATGAAATCTTCATCAGTATTATCTCAGGGGGCAGGCCTCAGGAGAAAATCGAACTGAGCGCTATCCCTCCGGAATGAGGGCTGCGTAACCTCCCTCTCATCCTCTTACCCCTGGGTAGTCTGACTGCCTATAAGGCCATGGGAACCCCCGTTCAGCCCAGGTCCCAGGGAAAAGGTTCTCTCTTTAGGTCTAACAGGGGGCTTGAGGGTAGCAGAGGAGAGGGCCCCTTCAGCTCCTGAGATGATCTACTGGGGCCCACTCTCTCCTTCCTGTTGTAGGGCAAGCGATCTATAGATAACCCCCCTTGTGATCAAATACTTCCGTGCCAGGAATATGCTCTTGACCATCCCTGGATCAAGAAACTTGATTTTCAGTTGTACTAATTTGCTAGAGGCTGGCCGCGAAATTACTCTCTTAAGTTTGCTTTCACAGACATTAGCCCTAAGCAGCTGAGATAAATTACGTGCTATGCATCTATTATTAGACCAATTGGGCAGTCTTCCATAGGACATGGAATGGGCTGTTATCAGGCTCTTGGAAGGGTGAAAGTAAGGAAAACTGGGGGTCTTAGCTTTCCTTCCTCCTTTCCCAGATTGCTTCCCTGATGCTATTGGGGGAGGACCTCCTTCATCTCCCAGGGTTGTTGGGAGGGAACCCTTATTGCCTTTCCTCTGATGAACTTCCCCCTTAATCCTATCAAGCTTGGCCATTGCCTCCTGCAACTGGCCTTTGATAGCTATTAGGTAATGATTCATATCGGTTATCCGGGAAAGAAGCAAAAAAACAGTTTGTGCCATTAAATTGCATTGGGCTTCCAGCCATTCCTCATAATGCCTGTCCAAATAAGCTTTGGGCAGGCCAAACTGGTCCACCCTGACTCGATGTTCACCCCGACTAGATGTTCTGCTGGGGTTAATGGCAGTAAGTACTCCCCGGGGGAATCCAGAGGAGGAGTAAGCTGCAAAAAGTCCCCCAAAGCCCCCTTTTCTGGAGCCGATTGCAGGTCCATGCTCCCCTGGGCCTCCAAACCATTGCCCTTAGACTCAATCAGGGGGAAGAGGTCCGGAGAAGGGCATGCCGTGCCCTCAGTCAAAAAGTCGGTAATCTTTGCCTGTTTGGGTGCAGGTGTGCCCAAGTGTGGGTGAGTGGTGACGGTACCCAAAGTCGTTTTTTCTCCATCAGCTCAGTAGGTAACTTCAAAAAGTGTCAACACATACATTACTTTTCTGAGGCTGTACTCCTCCCAATTGCCTGCTGTATAGTGTGGGGCCCTGTGCCCTGCCTGCACCTAAGGCTGCACGCACAAGGATGCACCCTTGCACGCACAACACTTAGGTGCACTGCCCGGGTGCGTGACTCTGGTGCTGCCTCTGGCACCTGAAGACCTAGGTAGCCCTGCTCGGGCCCCTCACTGGATGCTCCACCCTGTGGTGAAATTCACTCAGGTGCGGTGATAAGCGGCACCCAGTCCCGCTGTCTGTCACCTGCATTTCGCAACCCACCTCCAGCCCCTGCAGACCTTTGTAGCCCCACTCAGGCCCCTCGCCGGATGCTCTACCCCATGGTGAAATTCTCTCAGGTGCGGTGATATGTGGCACACAGTCCTGCTGTCAGTCACCTGCACCTCGCAACCCGCCTCCGGTGCCTGCAGACCTTTGTAGCCCTGCTCAGGCCCCTCGCCGGATGCTCCAACCCGCGGTGAAATGCTCTCAGGTGCAGTGATAAGTGGCGCCCAGTCCCACTGTCAGTCACATGAGCCTTGCAGCCCGCCTCCGGCGCCTGCAAACATTTATAGTCCCGCCCAGGCCCCTCACCGGATGTTCCACCCCATGGTGAAATTCTTTCAGGTCAGGTGATAAGCGGCACCCAGTCCCACTGTCAGTCACCTGCGCCTCGCCGGCTTAATTACTTATCAAGTCATCTTCAGATGGATTACAACTAGAGTCTTTTGTGTGCATTTATATTTATCACCTGATTCTTGGTTTCCTTGCATTGGGGCTGATCTCATGCCCTGCACACAGATGCCACCACATGATTTATGTGCACACAATAGGCCCTGTGCTGGGGGCATGCACAGCTTGAATGTACATACATACACCCATGCCACATGTGTTCCACACGGCGGTCCGCAGGGCATGGGATCTCCCTGTTGTATTTAAATGTTTAATAACAGCAACCACCCTTCCCTCCCTCCCTCCCGCCTTAATTGCTTTCATATATGAAAGTGTTTACTTGGGGAGAAGGGTGGTGTATATATGTGTATGTGAAAGGAAGAGACATACACAAACACACATGTGCACACACACCTGCCTTACATTTCTCAGTCTGTAATTCTGACTTCTTAAATGCCTAAGGAAGGGCCCTCTGTGCCCAATAAAAGATATCATCTGAACAACTTTGTCTCCATCTCCTGTAAGCCTCACAGCTTCAGTTCTAAGGTATGTTTTTGAAACCCTGGTTTTAACTTTTATACCATGATATTTACAAGATATGTATGACTTTGGTTTACATGATACTGGGGAATCCACTATTGCTACCTCCAGTCCTTACTTTAGCGCTTATCTTGTTTGTCTAGTTCCATTCTCATCCTTAACTTAGGGATGTGCGAACGTGGTTCGGATGTTTGGTGTTTGGCCTGAATGTGGCTTGTCCGAACGCCCAAACTGAAGGCCCGAAGCCCCAGAGATTTCAGCCACATTCGGAGGAGTTCGGTCATGGTCGGTCATCTTCGTGTGGGAAAACACTGGCTGGCAGGCCCAGGAAGGGGGGGGGGGCAGCTGAGAATCAGACTTCCTGGCGCTAGGGGTGGAGGGGCTTGGACTAGCAGCCAGTCTGCCCAATCACCATCCCTGTTTTCCTCAGACCACTGGCTACACAGTCTGCGATTAGCCACAGGTTAGGCTCCATGGAGCCAATGGGGCTTGTGGTAAGGCAGACGCAGCAAGTAACAAAAGTAATTGCCCTTCCAACTCCTTCTGAGCTAGTCACTGATTCTGTCAGCAGGCATTTTCAGAAGTCTCCCTCTCCCAGCAGTTTGTGTTCCTCCAAATCCATTGCCATCCTCCTCCTATTTCACCCATTTCCACACATTTACCTCCTTAGTTTATTTATTTAGATTAGATTAGATAAATTTAGGTGTTATTTTTATTTTTTACCCCTCCCTGTATTCTTTCTCTCTAACCTCCATTGAATCCTTCCCTCTTCCCTGTATATATTCCATTCCTGATTCCCTTCCCCTGTTTTTGGATTTATTTAGAGTAGCATTAGATTGATTTAGGTTTAAGTTCAGTTTTGTACCCCTACCTGTGTTTGTTGTGAGCTGTCTGTGTTCCCCCCACCCCCATCCCTGTGTAGATAGATAGATAGATAGATAGATAGATAGATAGATGTAGGAGTTAGCTTAGGTATAGAGTTAGCGTGTAGTGATTCAGTTTTAATATTTTATAGTGTGTTTGTAGGACTAGGCCTTTGTAGATATTACATAATATTCCATTTAGTTCCATAGGTTTTAGAAAAGTTAATAGCAGTTAGAGTTAATGTAGATATATATAATATTAGATTACCAATTTGAATAAAAAATTTTTTAAAAAATCTTCCTGGGCATTCTTTGGGTGGGAGAAATGGAGAATGGAAGCAGGAGAGGCCAGTCTGCTGCCCATAAGGCAGGCAATGGGACACGTGGCAGAGGTGGCAGGGGCCGTGCCAGTGGAGTGGCAGCAGGCAGCAGCAACAGCCCGAGCCCATCACCATGCCCCAAACTCCACAGGCCTGATTTTGGCAGTCAGGCTTCAGAGGCTCCCAGCAGTGGCACTAGGGATGTGGTTCGGGGACACCTCCTGCCAGTGTCCTACACTGCCATGCAGGGCACTGGAAGGCCTGAACCCCAGGAGACTTCAGCTGTCTCTGCTGCGGCTGCAGGTGCAGGTGCTTCGGGGTCAGATGTTCCTCCAGGGCCACCAATGTTCCTGACCCCCATGTTGAGGTGATCCCCAGCAGTCCAGGGCTGGTGGATCCCACCCCATCTGCTACAGGCAGGGCCCAATCCCCAGGCAATGGCAGCAAGGAGAGGAGCAGCAGCAGCAGATATAGGGGTCACAGGAGAGTGGCAGAAGTATGGTGGGCAGTTGATCAGCCTCAAGGTCCCAGTACTCCCCTTTGCGGGGGAAAATCACGCATATTGGGGACAGTGAGGCAGACACTAGTCCTGCACGGGAGATGTCTGGTGCTGAGGCAATGGTTGTCCCTCTGAAAGCTGTGTCGCCACCATATTCTGCCCCTCCCAGCAGTGCTGTCAGCGGTGCATCACCTGCTCTGCGCTAGAAGGCAGGAGGGGGCAAAAAATCTGTCTGGGTGCATTTTAAGTTGGTGCGGGTGGATGATCCCAAGGAGGTGCAGTGTAGTTTGTGCCAGAAGATGGTGAAGCATGGGCTCACCAACCTTGGCACAACTTCCATGGCGAGGCACCTTAAGGGATGCCACAGTGCTGTGCTACTAAGCAGGCAGGCAGGGGCAGTGGGCGCCGGTGGGTTCCCAACTGCAGCAGCCAGTCATCTGCCTCCATCAGTGGGCAAACATCCTGCTCGAACAGCTGCCTCTAGCAGCAGGAGCGGTATTGCTGCTAGCGGGGAGAAGCAGAAGCAGCAGCAGCGTCAGTGCATCATGGAGGAGATGGGGTGGGGGCTGCTGCCAAATACCTCGGCAGCTGCAGGCCATGGAGGGTGACGTGGCTTTCAACTGAAAGCCACGTGCAATTTGGGGGAAATGATTGTGCTCGATAGGCAGCCCTTCTCAGTAGTCAGGGACATGGGGTTTAGGTGACTGATTGGCTTCCTGGACCCCCAGTTTAAGCTGCCCTCGTGCACCACCCTGAGTTGGCAGATGGTGTTAGCCCTGTACCGGGCTTTAAAGGAGTGGGTGAGGGAGCAGCTTGAAAGGGTTGGGGGTGCCACTGTCCACTTTACCACAGACCTGTGGTCAAGCAGGAATGCACAGCATGCCTTCCTGGCAGTGATGGTGCACTGGGGGCAGGACCCAGAAGCAGCATTTGGCAGTGGCAGAAGGGGTTCCGAAGCTGGGTATAGGTGGGCCCTGCTTCAGTCAGAAGTCATGGACAGCCCCCACACCACTCGGAACATCGAGGCAGCCCTGACTGCCATGGTGAGGGAGTGGGTCACTCTAGTTGTGTCCTTCACCAAGGGGTGCGTGGTGACAGACAATGCAGCCAACATATTTAGGGCAGTCTGTAAGGGGGGCTTCACCAGCATCCCTTGAGCCACACACACCGCTCACCTGATGGTCAGGGATGTCTGGGCTTGGGGAAGAAGGGGATTAGGGCAGGCACCCTTAGCTCCCTGATTGAGTGGGGGAGGAAGCTGGCTGGTTTCTTTAACCAGAGCGTGAAGGGCAGTGACCTCCTCCAAGCGAAGCAGGCTGAGCTAGGCTCCCCAGTGCACCAGCTGGTGCAGGATGTGTCCACGAGGTGGAATCCAATGGTCCTGATAAGCGAGCGACTTCTCAAGCAGAAAGCCGCCTTGCATCAGGTTCAACTAGTGACAGTGGGGCATCCCCAGGGTACGATGGGGCAGAATGGGAGATACTGTCTCACATGGTCTTCGTGCTGAGACCTGGCTGTGATGGAGACCATCAGCTCCTCCACGGCCACCATCAGCCAGGTGACCCCTCTGGTCTAGAGTCTCCTGAGGAGGCTGGAGGAGATTCTCCAGGGGCAGGATTGTGGCCCTCAGGGCAGGAAGCTGGAAAATGAGGAGGGTGCTCTGGTGCGGCAGCTGAAGTCAGGACTTCTATGAGCTACTGCAGCAGGCGGAATACGTTTTGGCAACTATGTTGGACCCCAGAGTCAAGGACAGCATGTCACGCCAGACAGCGCTCCATGGGCACTGGAAGGGTGACCCAGTGGAGTGAGTTCGGCATGCAGAGCGTGGTCTGGAGCGTGCATGGCAGCAGCAGCAGCAGGACACCCCTGGGGATGGTGGGAATGGGAGCAGCCACCACTTTCAGCCAGCGGGGTCTATCCCTGCCCCCAGCCCTAGCGGTAGCAGCACCAGCAGCAGGCTAAGCAGCAGTCACACCCATATTGTGAGCAGCAGCAACTCTTATGCGAAGGGCACTCTGGAGACAATGGACTCGTGCACAGCAGGGCAGGCAGTGTCGCTAAGGGTAGTGGTGGAGGTGGTGCCCAGGCAGAGTTAGGTGAGGGAGTACGACAGCTCCTCAGCAGTAGTGGAGACCTACCTGGAGGAGGAGCCGTGCATCGAGCCCAGCAGCAATCCCTTGGCCTACTGGGCCGGCAAGACCAACGTGTGGCCAGCCCTGTCCAAAAAGTGGCCAAGCGTATCTTGTCCTGCCCACCAACCAGTGTCCTCAGCAAGTGGGTGATCTCGATGGCAGGAGACATTTGCTCCCCGCACTGTCTGAGACTGGGGGCCAAGTTGGGGGAGCAGTTGTTGTTCCTTAAGGTGAACCTTCCGCTGCTGGGATTACCTGAGCTTCCCCTGGACATAGATTGATGGTGCAGTGGCACACGCCATCCCATGCCAGGGGCAGACTTGGGACGGAGCTCCTCTTCAATTTGGGCTGCTGCTGCTGAGGTGCTGTCTCTACCTCCCAATACCCAGCTCCCACCCTGCCTCTCTCTCTCAGACTAGATGGCTTCAGCCGGCCTATCTGACTAACTTAATGATGCAGGGTGACATTGGGAAGCTGTAAGCCTGCCAGCCGGACTGTAGCTAGACGATCTCGACCCCCCTATCTGACTGGTTCTCTCTCTCTCAATGCACAGTCTTTCCCAGTCTATCTGAGTGCCCTGCCAAGGTCAAAGTCTATCTTCCCTACTGCGTCTCATGCCATGCTACGTGTCTGCCCGCCCACCCAGGTGGCCAAGAGAAAACCCTGCCTCAACCAGCCTTCTGATGCTCATGCCACACTGCCTGCCTGCTCTTCCACCCAGGTGGCCAAGAACAACCCCTGTCTCAGTTTGCGTTTCCATGCTGATGCCACGCTGTCTGTCTGCCTGCCCATCCAGATGACCAAGATCAAACCGTGCCTCAGTCTGCCTTCTGCTCATGCCACGCTGCATGTCTGTTTGCCCGCCCAGGTGGCCAAGTTCAAACCCTGCCTCAGTCTACCTTCCCATACTCATGCCAAAGTGCCTGTCTGCCCACCCTCTGGGCAAAGCTGATTTCCTTCCCCAGCCTGCCTACCTCTCATGCCAAGGTGCCTGTCTGCCTGCCATAGAAACCTTGTGTGATGTGCCCCACTGGCCTGGTAATCCCACTGCTGCTGACTGCTGGTCCATGAGTGCTCTGCCCTGACAAATCCAAATGTGTCTACGCACCTGCTGCTTCCATCTGCTCTGTGTGGAAGTTCTTCCCTTGCAAATCTTACCATCCTGGCTCCATGGGTGCTGCGCACAGGAAAATCCTGCTGCTGCCATCTCTGCTGTCCCATGGGTTCTGTGCCTGGTCAACCCAATGTCTGCTGCTGCTGCCAATACTGCCTCTGCTGTCTATCCCATGGGTTCTGTGCCCTGGCAATCCAATGTCCGCTTCTGATGCACCATGGGTTCTGCTTCTGCCACTACTGCCTCTGCTGTCCGTGCCATGGGTTCTGTACCCCGGCAATCCAATGTCTGCTGCTGCTGCCTCTGTTGTGCCATGGGTTCTGTGCCCTGGCAATCCAAAGTCTGCTTCTGCTGCCTCTGCTGTCTGTGCCATTGGTTATGTGCCCGGGCAATCTAATGTCTGCTTCTGCTTCTGCCAATGCTGCCTCTGCTGTCTGTGTCATGGGTTCTGTGGCAGAGGCAGCTTTCTGTGCCACTGGTTCTGTGGCCTGGCAATCCAATGTCCACTGCTGCTGCCAATGCTGCCTCTGCTGTCTGTGCCATGGGTTTTGAAACCCGGCAATCCAGTGTCTGCTGCTGCTGCCAATTATGCCTCTGCTGTCTGTGCCATGGGTTCTGAGACCAGGCAATCCAATGTCTTCTGCTGCTGCTGTCAGTACTGCCTCTGCTGTCTGTACCATGGAATCTGTGCCCCAGCAATCCAATGTCCGCTGCTGCTGCCTCTACTGTGCCACAGGTACTGTGCCCCAGAAATCCAATGTATGCTACTGGGTGGCCATATAATTCACCACCAGGCAAGGCTTGACCAATTGTCAGAATAGCTCGTTCAGATCCGGAGACTAGGATGAAAGTCTGCAACACCTGGCCAAGCAGGGGTGCCAGCCACCGAGACCTGATCAGGCCTCTGATGCTCCTCCACTGATGCCAGACAGCCTGCAGTGCCCAGCCAAGCAGGGGTGCCAGCCACTCCAGCCCCAGGACCCACCATCAGGGTTCTGGGACCTACGTTCCAGGCAGAGAGGGCTGTCATTCCACTTGTTTGCAAGTGTCCCACATCGAGGCCAGCCAGTCTGTAATGCCTGACTGATCAGGGGTGCCAGCCACCGAGTCCTGGATGAGCGTCTGCCACTGCTCCACCTATGCCAGCCAGCCTGCAATGCCCAGCCGAACAGGGTTGCCAGCCTCTCCATCCCCAGGACCCACCATCAGAGTTCTGGGGTTGTCATTCCGCTCATCGGGAGCCATCATTCCACTTCATCTAGAAAATGCCACTCTACTCCCAAGACTCACCATCCGGGTTCTGGGGCCGTCATTCCGCTCACAGGGAGTTGTCATTCCACCACATCAAGAAAGAGCCAGCTACTCCAGCCCCAGGACCCACCATCAGGGTTCTGGGACCTACATTACAGGCACAGGGGGATGTTCATCCATGTCCTCTAGAAGCTATCACTCTAGTCCCAGGACCCACCATCAGGGTTCTGGGACCTAGGTTCCAGGCAGGGAGGATTGTCATTCCACTTCGTTGTCTGCAACAGCCCCACTGATGCCTGGAATTCTGAAATGCCTGGCCAAGCAGGGGTGCCAGCCACCAAGCCCTGGCCGGGCCTCTGCTGCTGCTCCACCAATGCCAGCTTGCAATGCCTGGCCAAGCAGGGGTGCCAGCCACCAAGCCTTGGCCGGGCCTCTGCCACTGCTCCACCGATGCCAGCCTGCAATACCTGGCCAAGTAGGGGTGCCAGTCAGCAGGCCCTGGCCAGGCCTCTGTTGCCGTTCCACCGATGCCAGCCTGCAATGTCCTGCCCCCTATGGGTGCCAACCACCAAGCCCCAAGCCTTCCCAGCCTCTGCTGCTGCTGCTGCTGCTGGGTCTTAGCCAGCCAGCCCTGGCGCTACAGGCACCCCCAGGGGCCAAGTGCTGAGCCTGCCTGCCTGCCCGGGCAAGCCAGGGTGCCAAGCGCCAAGCCTTCCTGGTCTCTACTGCTGCTGGGTCTCCGATGACCAGCCCTGGTGCCATGACCACCCCCAGGGGCCAAGCACCGAGCCTACCTGCCCGAGCAACCCAGGGTGCCAAGCGCCAAGCCTTCCAGGTCTCTGCCAGCCTGCCATTCCACCACAGGCCCCCTTGGGAGTTCCTGGAGCACCCCAAGCCTCCCGGCACTGCCCGAACTCTGCCAAACATTTGGGTGTCCGAACTTTGCCGGATCAAACCCACAAACCCGAACTAAGATTTTAAGCCAAACGGCCAAACTCCATCCTGTTCGCACATCCCTAACTTAATTTCCTCCTCCATGAGGCTAAACCTAAAGCTAGTGAATCACAAAAGCCTTTCCCCTCACCTCTGCCAAGCACTATTCTACCAAAACAAAAATATCCATCTTATTCTTGACAGACTATATCTACCTTTGCCAAACTTACAGCAGAACTTGAAATAAGTAGAATGCATGCTGGGAAACTAGCCATTGTCATAAACATCTAGCAGCTCGGAAGTTTTCACTGGCCTTGATGGTCTCACAGGTGAAATTCTGATTTCAATATTGCCAGTGAAAGTTTTACCATTTAAAATGTTGACATTTAATTAAAAATGAGCCATAGTTTTACTCATTGCCCTTGAATTTTGGAACCAAATGCTTTTTCCAATGTGAGTCAATTAGTGTTTTGACACTATTCTTAATGGGACCAGCATTTGGAACTATAGAAGCACAATTGTTCCTATCTCATTTAAATCATGCTTAGAGGAACTAGGAATACACTTATGTGAATGGCATCAGGAAAAGAGAAAATCTTTTTGTTATCCCTGGGGTGTTGGAAAGCAGCAGAATAAATAGCATAGGTATAACTGGTTGAGGCAGGCTAAAAAAAGAATGATGGAGTGGAGGGTTGGGTTAGTAGGTTACAGATTTTGAAGATAGCTCTGTGTGTATGGTTTCCAGTTAATACAAACTTCAGTATTGTCCTTACAAGTATGCTGAACAATGTAGAAGGAAACCCTTCTGGTAAAGGTGATAGAGCTCCAGTACATTTGGCTTCTGGTTCACTTTTTCTTACAGTTATGGGGAAAGATACAAAATAGAGCTGATCAGATTATTTGTTGTAAATTAATTATCTGACAATAATCCAGCTTTTTCCCATTCACGAACTCACCATCAGTAGACTATGATTCCGTGAGCAGAGACTTTCACACAAGATTTCTAGGACAATGGGTGTCTTCACAAGGATACTTGCACCACCTCTACCCTGCCTCACCCCAGTGGGCTGTTTGTTTAAAGGTGGCCTGCCAGATGTGGAGGTGAAGCAAAGGCAGGGCAGGCTTTCCCCTCCCCCCAGCTCAAGCTTCCCCCTCCCCTCCCCAGCCAAGCTCCCCCCAGCCCAAGCCTCACAGGTCCCGCTCCCCTTACCCAGAGCATCCACCCAGGTTCCCCTTCCCTCCCCAGCCAAGCCCCCCCAGCAAATCCCAGGGTCCCCTCCCAAGCCAAGCTCCCCCCCCTAAACCAGACCAAGCCTCTAGAGATGTACGGATACGGTTCAGAAGTTCGGAGTTTGGCCCAAACTTGGCCAGTTCAGAGGACTGAATCTGAACCCGAACCAAACAAACCAAATCCGATACCGAACTCTGAAACAACAGAACAGTTTGGTCGGTTCGTATCGAGCTTGGATGAGTTTGTCCGGGAGAAAAACAGTTAAACAAAAACACCAGTAAAACATGACCCCTGCCTGACACAGGGATGTGTGTGGGGGGGGAGGGGGGTCATCTGAGGGGCAGACTTCCAGGCACTAGAGGTGGAGAGGCTTGGAGTAGCAGCCAGCCTGCCCAATCACCATCCCTATTTTTCCTCAGACCACTGGCTTCGCAGGCTGCGATTGGCCACAAGCTATGCTGCACAGAGACAATGGGACTTGCAGTGAGGCAGGCACAGCATGTAATAAAACTCATTGCCCTCCCCACTTCCAACACCTTCTGAGCTTGTCACTGTTCCTGACAGCAGGCATTAAAGCTCCCTCTCCCAGGAGTTTTTGTTCCTTCCTATTCCTAATCTATTGCCGTCCTCCTCCTATTTCACCCATCCAACCCATTTACCTCCATATTAGAATTTATTTAGATTATATTAGGTAGATTTAGGGGTTATTTTTATTTTTTAACCCTCCCTGTGTGTCCCCCCACTGAAACCTTTCCCTCTCCCTCTATATATTCCTCCATCCCTGATTCCCTTCCGCTGTTTTTGGATTTATTTAGAGTAGGATTATTAGATTGATTTAGGTTTCATTTCCTTGGGCAGGGGGTATGGCCCTCTCTGGACCCTGGTGGCAGCAGGATGCCTGGGGTGGGTGGGAGGTAGGTTGTGGGGTGGAGGGGAGGCCGCAGGGTGAGCAACCAGGTTTTGGGGGCTGGGGTGTGGTGGACAGCGAGGAGGCGGCGGATATAGGGGTGGTTCTGGGGGGTGGACGGTATGGTCCACGGGGGTGGGTGGCTCATGCCCCAAGGGGACCAAGGTGCCTGAGGCAGGTGCGGGTTGACACCCCCCCACTGGGTGTGGGGGAAGATCCAGGCCCAAAGTCCACGTGTGGTGGGTTGATGATGGTGAATGCGAGGTCCATGGTCAATAAGGCCCCAATTATCCATGATATGATTTTGGATGGGACTGTGGACCTCGCATGCATCACGGAGACCTGCCTGGACGAGTTCACCAGTCCAACATTGGCGGACCTTGTTCCAGCTGGGTATGCTGTGCAGCATCAGCCCCACACAGGTGGCCGGGGAGGTGGTGTAGCGATTATTTTTAGGGAGGATTGGCCTGTTAGGAGGTATCCAGTTCAGGAGATTGACGGTATTGAGGCCCTCCATGTGGTGTTCGATTTGGTTGTGGGCAAGCTAGGGGTGCTGCTGGTATACCGGGCTCCTTCTTGTTCTGTGGCATCCCTGAACGCTCTAGCAGAGCTGGCCTAGGAGGTGGTATTGGGCTCCTCTAGGACTTTGGTCCTGGGGGACTTCAACGTCCACGCCGATGTCGGCCTTGTTGGGGCAGAGTGAGAATTCATGGCCGCCATGGCAACCATGGATTTGTCCCAAGGGGTTATCTGCCCGACCCACGTGGGGGGACAAACCCTAGACCTGATCTTCAGTTCTGGCCTTGAGACGGGGGGGTCCAGTTATGGGGGAGGTTACAGCAGTGCCCTTGTCATAGATGGACCATTATCTCCTTCAGGCCAGTCTCTCCACACACACCCCTCAGATGGAGGAAGGACCAGTTAGGATGGTCCACCCTCGGCAGTTGATGGAACCTCAATGGTTCCAGGAAGTCCTGCAGGAGTTATCTTTGGTCCTGGATGGTAACTCTGTTGATGAGCTGGTCCAGTCTTGGAATATCTTGCTGGGGTAAGCCATCAACAGGGTGGCTCCGAGACACCCTCTGCCTCGGTTTCGTCACCGCTGGGCCCCTTGGTTTACTGAGGGGCTGTGGTGTATGAAGCAAGCAGGCAGGAGCTGGAGCGACGCTGGCAGCGTACTTGCTCTGACTCCGACCGACTTCTCCATAGGGCCCATTTGCGGTCCTATGTTGAGACTGTGAGGACAGCAAGGAAGGAGTTCCTTGCTGTCCTCATAGCGTCTGCGAATTCCCACCCAGCGGAGCTGTTTTGGGTGGTGCGGGGGTTGGTTAGTCCGGCCTCACTCCACCTGGATGGGGACATGTCCCAGGCCCACTGTGAGGAATTTGTCAGCTACTTCGTGGACAAGATCGCTCGGATTCAGAGTGACATTGCAGCCGGATTAGGGGCAGTAGGTAGAGAGCGTGAGGTGATGGAAGTCCCATCTGGTCCATCTTTGTGGGGGGAGTTTCAGGAAGTGACGCCGGTCGATGCGGCAGATGTCCTGGGGTCTGTGAGGGCCACTTGTTGTGAACTCGATCCATGCCCGTCCTGTCTGGTGAAAGCCTCCAGGGAGACGTTGGTGGCCTTGGTCGATGATCTCCGCCGGGAGATGGATGCAGGATGTTCAACATTTCTCATCCTGCTAGATCTCTCGGCCGCTTTTGACACCGTGCATGGACCATGCGCTGTTGTTGAGATGGCTGCGTGACCTGGAGGGTCTGGATGGGACTGTTCTTGAATGGTTCTGTTCATTCCTCTCGGGGAGAAGCCAGCAAGTGGTGCTGGGGGAGGAGACATCTTGCCCCCATACCTTATCATGTGGCGTTCTGCAGGGTTCCATTCTGTCTCCATTATCATTTGATGTTTATATGCAGTCCCTGGGGGAGATCATGAGGGCTTTCGGGGTGCGTTGTCACCAATATGCTGATGATACTCAGCTGTACCTCTCTTTTTCAATGGACCCAGACCATGCTATCTTGGTGCTATCCCAGTGTTTGGAGGCCGTAGTGGAATGGATGTGGCAGAGCAGCCTGAAGCTCAACCCCGATGGTGGTGGGGAGAGCGAAGGAGATGTCGGATCCCCTGATTGGGGGGGTTCTCCCTCCCATAGCTCAACAGGTCCAGAGTCTGGGGGTGGAGCTGGATGCAGACCTCCGCCTGGAGCAGCAGGTGGAGGCAGTCGCAAAGGCTGCCTTTCGCCAGTTATATCTGGTGCGGAGGCTGCATCCGTTCGTCTCTGGCCCAGACCCGGCCTCCCTCATCCATGCCTTCGTCACCTCGAGGCTGGACTATTTCAACGCGCCCTCGTGGGGCTTCCCTTCTGTTTGGTTCGGAGGCTGCAGCTAGTGCAGAATGCGGCGGCCCATCTCCTTTCAGGGACAGGTCGTTGGGAGCACATAACACCGGTGCTCCAGGCTCTGCACTGGCTGCCGATAGCGTACCGAGCCAGATTCAAGGTGTTGGTATTGATTTACAAAGCCCTGCATGGTCTCGGCCCCTCATACCTCAGGGACCGCCTCGCTCTCTGCTCCCTGGAGCAGCTCCTTTGGTCTGCTGGGGGTGCCTTCTTGGAGGTCCCCTGCGTTAAGCGGGGGGCCACAATGGAGAGGGCATTCTCAGTGGCCGGGCCATGTCTCTGGAACTCTCTGACGGAGGAGGCCCACCTGGCTCCAAGCTTATTAGTATTTAAGCGGAAATGCAAGACCTGATTGTTCGCCTGGGACTTTGGGGAGGGGGGTGGGTAGTTGAACTTTATTCCCCTATCCCAAGTAATTTATATCCCAGGCCCTGTTTATATGTCATTTTAATGGTTATATGGTATTTTAAGTGTTTGGATTGTTTTATATTGTATTTATTGTTGGAAGCCCCCCGAGCTGTGTTCAGGAGGGGCGGGGTAAAAATTTAATAAATAAATAAATAAATAAATATTTCAGTTTTGTACCCCTCCCTGTGTTCTTTGTGTTCCCCCCATCCCGAGATATTAGATATAGTTAACTAGTTACTATAGATAGATACATAATTGTAGGAGAGTTAGCTTAGTTATATAGATAGAGATAGTGTTAGTGTCTAGTTAGTTATTCAGTTTTGATATTTTGATATTTTAGAGTGTGTTTGTAGGAGTAGGCCTTTAAATATAATATTGACTTACATAGATTTCAGAATAGTTAATACTATAGTTAGAGTTAGTGTAGAAAATATTAGAAAAAACTGAATATATATATACACATCAGGGCTGAATATATGTATGTATATTCAGCCCTGATGTGGTCCCCTGGCTGTGTTTCTTAAACATTTTGTGGCAGACCTAAAGAACATAAAGATAGGAACATAAGAAGTGCCATACTGTGTCAGACCAATGGTCTGTCAAGCCCTGCCTGCATTCTGTCTCCACAAGAGGGGGAGTGGCCAATCTCTCTCTGCAGGGGACTTTCTAACAGGTCATACAGCAATCCATTCCCTGTTGTTCCAGCCCCCGTGCCTTACCTTGCATTTTGAAAATCCATCATGCTTCTCATACCACTGCCAGACATCGGACCTTGTGTGCCCGCTGTCTGGCAGTGGCACTGGTGACCTCCGCCTCGGTGTCCTGCGCATGGCACCAGCACCGGGGTCAGCATCCAATTCCTCACCCTCTTTGAAACAGGAACACATAAATAACACCTAAGTATATCATGCATTTATGATGATGCCTCTAGTTCTCCCTCCTTGGGGTGCTAGGGATGGCAACCAGAGACGGTGACCCTGGCTGGCTGGCATGTGCAAATCCTGCCCTTATTTGGGTGCTAGGCAGGGATAGCAATGGGGAGACCCTTGCTGGCATGTTCAAATCCTCAGTGCCCTTCTTTGGGTGCTAGGGATGGCAATGGAGAGACCCTTGCTGGCACGTGAAAATCCTCAGTGCCCTTCTTTGAGTGCTAGAGATGGAAACTGGACCCTTGCTGAGATGTGCAAATCTTGCCCTTCTTGGGGTGCTAGGGATGGCAACGGGAGACCATTGCTAGATGGCTGGCACATGTACGGGTGGGTGCTTCCTTCGCCTCGTGCTATCCCTGCTGGAAGAGGCCCCCACAGTACCCTCTCTCTCTGTGGCAGACATCCATTGCCACTCGCTGATGCCCACTGTTTGTGTCTGACTGCCCACCACCAACCCACTCACCTGCACACCAGTGAGCTAACTCACTCTAAAGGATAGTATACTTCTTGTTCTCAAAGTTAAAAAAAAGTTTACAAACCTGGCAGCACCTCCTGTGCCTGCTTGCTCCTCTGCTGAGGAGCCAACCTCCACCACCAAAGGTCCAGCAGCGGCAGGAACCACTTCCTCCGCCTGCACCGGCTCCGCCACCTTGTCCTTCCCCCAGGCCCAGCGTTTAATCCTCACACTCCTCATTTATTTTTATTTTTTTTAGTCTACACACACACAAACAAACAGCCAAACAAACACACCCACCAATTCACCAACCAGTCAAACCAACAGTCAAACTAACACACAGTCCAACACAGCCAAAACACACCAAATGAAACCAAACAGCCAGCCAGTCACAACACACATGCTCTCTCACCACACAAGCTCCGCACGCCCTCGAATTTCCGGTTTCTAGCTTCTGAAGCGATCACGGGACCACGCAATACCTAAACTGAAACTGATTTCCGAATGCCCAAACAGAACCAAACGCCACCGAACCGAACGACCAAACTCAAAGTTGATCCCAGACCAAACAACCAAACCCGAACTCAGTTCCCGAACCGAACGACAAAACAGTGACCTGTTCGCACATCCCTACAAGTCTCCCAGGTCCCCCTCCTGTCCCCACCCATGACCAAAGTGATCACACCCTCCCCAGGTGACAGGCTCCCCGAGTTCAGCAGCCACACACATGAATGGTAAGTACACGCAGTCCATCTGTCTGCAGCCTGTTGCAGCAGGCTGTGCCCAGCAGCCACGTTGCCACAAGAGGCTCTACGTGGGTCACCGCCACCCCGCCTCCAGGACACCTCATTGGGCATGGATTGCCATCCCCCAGAAAATGCCACCCAAGGCCTGGGCCTAGGGGACCTGCCCCTGTGTCCGGGCCTGAACACACCACTGTGGTGAGGGGGAGGGGGAGTGCATGGGTAGATGATGAGCCCCAGCAGTCATTGAGTCCATTTAAAAACGGACCCAGGCCCAGCTGCAAGAGGGCAGATACGGGGGTGTACCCTGGACTTGCTCTGGGATTGTGCACTCACGTGTCTGTGAAAATACCTAATGTGCTACAGTAGAATATATATATTTCATTTGTCCTAGTAAAGCTGTACTTTCCATATATATATAAAGAAATTCACCAAAATATTTGGATTATTCATGTAAAATTTTAACAATCCATGTTTACAGCAAAGATTTGGACCGAGTAGAAATGTTCTAAATTGTTGTTTTATTCATACCAGTTGACAAATCTAGTTACAATGCAATGTAATTGACCATCATGGAGTTTGTCCATTGAGACTTGCCTGATTATAGGATCATTGTACACTAATTAACTACTTGTCCCAATGGTTGCAGAATGGAAATGCTTCAAGTTTGATTCCTTTTTTCAGGGTATTCAAAATAAATAACTGTAACAGGGTGCAATACCCAGGGCTAAGTCCCCGCAGGATCAGGGCCCAAATCTCAGTCTCCACACAGGAATTAGCTCAATAGACTTTATTCACATATATACATAGTTCACCACAGTTTCTTTATCAACTAACTACACCGGGTATGCAACCCCTCTGTCTCCTGGCCCTGCCTAGTCCCAGGCTCAGCCAGATGCTCAGTCCTTGGTTGACTACTCACTCTCCATGCTTCAGGTTACTCTTGGTCACTCTTGCAGTCTTCCCCAGCAGAGATGTGCTCCATTCAGCAGCCAGGCACCAAATGTTTTAAATGTCTTGTGAGCTGCCCCGAACTGCCATAGGGCTGGAGGGAGCGGGATAAAAATCACTAAATAAATAAATATAAATAAATAAACTGCGTCTTCCTTCAGGGATTTCTCCTTTTACAGTCAGGAGTTACTTTCACACTTCCTAGATCTTAAAGGGGCCAAAAGTTGAGTACTGAAAACCATGACTACAAGAAGATTGAAGAACTGTTCAGATTTGCATTTCTCATAAGTTAAAAGTTCCAGTTCAAACTGGCATTATTTAGATTTTCATCATTTCACATATATATACAGGGGCTGACACTAGCTCTTCCAAAGTCATAGAGATTGAATTTTTCCTCTGAAATTATTTAATATCAAGGGTAGAAATACACTGCATCTGAAATTCAACATTGATAGTCACAATGTTAACAATTTCCATCCTTAACAGCAAATGGAATTCTCAAAACGGGATGTTCTTTATTGGAATCCCAAGAGTACTAGCAAATTAGGCCTGTGTTGATGGAAGAAGAAAGAAGGGAATCTATTTATTCTTGGTTGACTTGTTTAGACTTGAGGATGAAAAATCTATAAAGCTCTTTACGACTTCGTTTTGAAAAAACATCATGGCAAGCTCATAAATTCCATTTGAGATTATACTTCTTGCATTTAGAAAAAACAAAAGGACTTTGGAATTTCATCTCACACCAGCTTGCACGAAAGAGAAATTTAACTCTGCTAGAATAACATTTTCTGATTTGTGTACATAATGAATTCAGTTTAAATGCATGGTATTTCTTAGGGATGTGTGAACAGATCGGGGTTCGGATGTTAAAACTAAGTTCGGGTTCATGGGTTCGGTCCTGTGGAGTCCAGTCCCACCCAAAGTTCAGAACATTTGGGCACAGAAGAGACTTGGGGCAATCCAGGGGGGCCTGTGCGGCCATGGCAGGCCATCGGAGGCACAGCAGCAGCAGCAGAGACCGGGAAGGCTTGGAGTGTGGCACCCTGGCTTGTTCAGGCAAGCAGGCTCAGTGCTTGGCCCCCAGGGGTGCCCATGGCACCATGGCTGTCCATCTGAGACCTAGGGGTGGCAGCAGCAGCAGCAGCAGCAGAGACTGGAAGGCTTGGCACCCCGGGTAACCCAGGAAGGCAGACTCGGCACTTTGCCCTCGGGGGTGCTTGTGGTGCCATGGATGGCTGTCTGAGACCCAGAAGCAGGAGCAGTAGAGACCAGGAAGGCTTGGGACTTGGTGGCCAGCCTGCATCCCTACTTGGCCAGGCATTGCTGCCTGCCAGGCATCGGTGGAGCAGCGGCAGACATTGGATTGCCCAGTAGCAGAACTTATGGCAGCAGCAGCAGCAGCAGCAGCAGCAGCAGCAGCAGCAGACAGACACCTTGATGAAAAGCAACTGCTCCAAAAAATTGGCCCCCAGTCTCAGGTGGTGCAGCGAACAAACATCCCCCACCATAGAGAATAAACACCCACTCACTGGGGGCACTTGTCAGTGGGCAGGACAAGAGAGCCTTGGGCACTTTGGACAGGGCTGGTCACACATCCCTCCAAGAGCTGTGTCGCCACCATGTTCTGCCCCTCCCATCAGTGTTGTCAGTGGTGCAGCAGCAATAGCCAGTTGAGGCCCAGAAGCATGAGTGCACCATAGAGGAGCTGGGGTGGGGGCAGCTGCCAAGTCCATTGGCATCTGCAGGACATGGAGGGTGGTGTGGCTTTCAACTGAAAGCCACATGCATGTTGGGGAAAATGATTGCGCTCTATGGGAAGCTCTTCTCGATGGTTGGGGACATGGGGTTTAGGTGCCTGATTGGCTTCCTGGCCCCCCAGTTTAAGCTGCCCTCGTACACCACCCTGAGTCAGGCTGCCACCAATGCCTGGCAGCCTGCAATACTCAGCCAAGCAGGGGTGGCAGGCACCAAGTCCTGGACAGGCCTCTGCTGCTGCTCCGTCAATGGCTGGCAGCCTGCAATGCCCAGCCATGATGTTGACTCAAACTGGAGAACCCAGCATTATTATTATTATTATTATTATTATTAAACATTTATAAAGCGCCAGTAACAACCTGGCTCTGTACAGAACATACAATCAGCTGCGGTCCCTGCCTGTGGCTTACAATCTAAAAGACAAGGAGGGGGAGACAAGGAGAGGGGACAGCGGGAGAGACATGGGAGAAGACAAACAAACATTCAGGC
>QEPC01002298.1:3950994-3972481 GCA_003113815.1 Sphenodon punctatus | reverse complement strand
GGCGAAACTGTAAGACCTGGCTGTTTGCCCAGGCCTTTGGGAGGGAGGGTGGGTAGGGAGGTTTTAGTCCCCTACCCATTTGTTTTGTGGTTTTGTCTAGCCCTGTTAATATTTAATATTTAATATTTAATATTTAAAGTATTTATGATTGTTTTAGATTGATTTTATTGTATTTTATTGTTTTAATGATGGAAGCCACCCCGAGCTGCATTGCAGGAGAGGCGGGGGAAAAATTTATAAAATAAATAAAAATAAATATATATATAAAGAAATTAGCAGGCTGGGCAGGGTGGGGGGGGAGGTGAGCACCAGCACTCCTTCCACCCATGCAGCCTGGAGGGGGGAGGGAAAACCGGGTTTCTCCCTATCCCCCACCCCCCACCCGAACGGGTTCAAAACCCAAACTTTGTTCAGACAGTTCCGGCGGGGGGTAGTTCAGGTTCAGGGTGTTCACGAATGGTCCAAACACCCCGAGTTCAGGCCAAACGCCAAAGCCCTGAACTCTTTTCGCACATTCCTATGTGGCAGGCACCCTTAGCTCCCTGATTAAGTGGGGGAGGAAGCTAGCTAGTTTCTTTAACAGGAGCGTGATGGGCAGCGACCTCCTCCAGGCAAAGCAAGTCAAGCCTCCCAAGTGCACCAACTGGTGCAGGATGTGTCCACCTGTTGGAATTCCTCCATGTTCCTGACATTCGAGTGGCTTCTTGAGAGGAAAGCTGCCTTGCATTAGGTTCAACTGGTGATGGACAGTGGGGCACCTCCAGGGTATTATGGGGTGGAATGGGAAATCCTGGCTCACACTGTTATTGTTGTGAGACTGTTTCTGGCCTTGACGGACACCATCAGCTGCTCCATGACCACCATCAGCCAGGTGACCTCTGTGGTGCAGAGTCTCCTGAGGAGGTTGGAGGAGATTCTCCAGAAGTGGAATTGTGGCCCTCAGGGCAAGAAGCTGGTGGCTGAGGTGGTTGCCCTGGTGCAGCATCTGAAGGCAGGGTTGAAGGCATGGTTTGATGAGTTCCTGCAGTGGAAGGAATATGTGTTGGCAGGCAACCATTCTGGACCCCAGGGTCAAGGGCAGTGTGGCACACCAGACAGCACTCTGTGGCCAGTGGAAGGGTGAGCTGGTGGAGAGGGTCCAGCAGACAGAAAGGGCTCTTGAGAGTGAACATCAGCAGTAGCAGGATACCCCTGGGGATGGTGGGAGTGGAGCAGCCACCCCTTTCAGCATCAGTGGACATTGGGTTGCCAGAGCACAGAAGCCGTGGCACAGACAGCAGAGGCGGCATTGGTAACAGAAGAAGACATTGGATTACCCAGTCACAGAACCCATGGCACAGACAGCAGAGGCATCATTGGCAGCAGCAGCAGCAGACATTGGATTGCTGGGGCAGTGTACCCATGGTACAGCAGAGGCAGCAGCAGTGGATACTGGGTTGCCGGGGCACAGAACCCATTTCACAGACAGCAGAGGCAGCACTGGCAACAGCAGCAGATACTGGATTAACTGGGCACTGAACCCATGGCACAGACAGCAGAGGCAGAATTGGCAGCAACAGCAGCAGCTGACATTTGATTGACCAGGCACAGAACCCGTGGCACAGACAGCAGAGGCAGCATTGGCAGCAGCAGCAGACATTTGATTGCCTGGGCACAGAACCCGTGGCACAGACAGCAGAGGTGGCATTGGCAGCAGCAGCAGACATTTGATTGTCCAGGCACAGAACCAGCGTCACAGATAGCAGAGGCAGCATTGGTACCAGCAATGGACATTGGATTACCGAGGCACAGTACCCATGGCACAGCAGAGGCAGAAGTAGTGGACATTGGGTTGCTGGGGCACAGAACCCATGGCACAGACAGCAGAGGTGGCATTGGTAGCAGCAGCAGACATTGGACTGACTGGGCACAGAACCCATGGAACAGACAGCAGAGGCAGCAGAAGCAGACATTGGATAGCTGGGGCACAGAACCCATGGCACAGACAGCATAAGCAGCATTGGCAGCTGTATTTGCCTGTGCACAGCACCCATGGACCCAGGATGGTAGGATTTGCAAGGGAAGAGCTCTCATACAGCAGCAGATGGCAGCAACAGGATTGCATGGGCACATTTGGATTTGGCAGGGCAGAGTACCCATAGACCAGCAGACAGCAGCAGCAGAATTACCAGGCCAGTGGGGTACATCACGCAGGTTTCCAGGGCAGGCAAACAGGCACCTTGGCATGAGAGGCTGGCAGGCTAGGGTAAGCCTTCAGTTTTCCCATAAGGCCGACTGACAGGCAGCGTGACATGAGTATGGGAAGGCAGACTGAGGCAGGCTTTGATCTAGGCCACCTGGGCAGGCAGACAGGCAGCATGGCATGAGCAGAAGGCAGACTGAGGAAGGCTTTGATCTAGGCCACCTGGGTGGACGGGTAGACAGGCAGTGTGGCATGAGCCGATGGCAGATGGAGGCAGGCTTTGATCTATGCCACCTGGGCAGGTGGGGGTGTGGGAGGGCAGACAGGCAGTGTGGCATGAGCAGAAGAAAGACTGAGGCAGGCTTTGATCTAGGCCACCTGGGTGGGCAGGCGGGCAGGCAGTTGGGCGCATGGGGGGGCAGAAAGGCAGCATGGCATGAGCAGAAGGCAGACCGAGGCAGGCTTTGAACTAGGACACCTGGGCAAGCAGGCAGACAGGCAGCGTGGCATGAGCAGAAGGCAGACCGAGGCAGGCTTTGATCCAGGCCACCTGGGCAGATGGGCGGGTGGGCAAGCAGACATGCAACATGAAATGAGTAGAAGGCAGACTGAGGCAGGCTTTGATCAAGGCCACCTGGGCAGGCAGGTGGGCGGGCATCATGGCATGAGCAGAAGGCAAACTGAGGCAGACTTTGATCTAGGCCACCTGGGCAGTTGGGCAGACCGGCAGCGTGGCATGAGCAGAAGCCAGACTGAGGCAGGGTTCTATCTAGGCCACCTGCATGGACAGGTGGGCAGGAAGACAGGCAGCATGGTATTAGCAGAAGACAGACTGAGGCAGGGTTTGATCTTGGCAACCTAGGTGGGCGGGCGGGCAGACAGGCAGCGTGTCATGAGAGGCAGTAGGGAAGGCAGGTTGGGACCTTGTCAGGGCATTCAGATAGGCTGGTGAAGACTGTGCAGCACGAGAAAGAGAGAGCCAGTCAGATAGGTGGGCCAAGATCTAGCCAGAGGCCAGATGGCAGGCTTACAGCTTCCCAGTGTCACCCTGCGTCATGAGGTCAGTCAAATAGGCTGTCCAAGGCCGGAGAGAGAGAGAGAGAGAGAGAGAGAGAGAGGGGTGGGAGCCGGGCATTGGGAGGGAGGGACAGCACCTCAGTAGCAGGAGCCCAGATTGAGGAGGAGCCCCATCCTAAAAATGCCCCTGGCATGGGATGGCGTGTGCCGCTGCACCATCAATCCATGTCCAGGGGTAGCTCAGAGAATTCCAGCAGTGGAATGTTCACCTTTAGGAATAGCAACTGCTCCACCAACTTGGCCCCTAGTCTCAGGCAGTGTGGCAAGCAAATGTTCCCCAGCATGGAGAACACCCACTCGCTAGGGACACTGGTTGGTGAGCAGGACAAGAGGCCCTTTGCCACTTTGGACAGGGCTGGCCACACATTGGTCTTGCTGGCCCAGTAGGCCAAGGGATCGCTGCTGGGTTCTATGCATGGCTCCTTCTCCAGGTAGCTCTCCACTGCTGCTGAGGCCAGACGTGGTGGGTACCTGAGGGAACCAGGGGCACTGCCCTTCCTATGTCCCTGTGCCCCCCTCTGGTCTGTCTGAGCTGCCTCTTACCTGTCATGCAGGCAGCAGAAGAAATTTCTGACCCTCCAGTGGGTCACAGAACTCTGTCGGGGTCCCCAACAGCAGCCACTGCTGATTTTCAATATGGAGAGGGCGCCGCACCAGGAAAATGTGCTTCTGTGTACATGTGTTTTCAGCCAGGCCCCAACATTGCAGGCTAGCTGCAATCAGGGGGTGGGGCCTGGCTGGGAGAAACTCAGGAACTTGGAAGGAGTCCCAGAAGGGACAAACATAGTTGGAACGCGCTTAGGCGGCTAGAGGGAGCTGTCCAAGTGCTTATAATCTGGAACTGCAGTTCCTCATTATAGCCACCATGGGGCAGGCTTTCATTGAGCCCTATGGGCTCGATTTTTAAACAGCACCTGGACGCTGGTGTTAAGTGCCCAGGCAAGATGTGCAGCTGTGTGTGCCACAAAAACAAGCTGGAAGGAGTGGGCTCTGGCCATGCCTGGAGCAAGCACTCAGGCAGGGACTGGCTGGCATGCATACTCAGTCAGTGAGCATGAGAGCTGTTCTCGTACACTGATGAGCTGCAGTGTCTCCTGCTGCTGGACTTGGTTGCCTTGCCCAAGGGACGTGTTTTTGCTGCTGTGCCATCCTGCTGCCTTGGTGGTGAGTACATTGCGGGGGGGGTGCACTGGGGAAAATGCTTCTGGGGAATGGGGGTGGGAGTGGGGGGACTCGGGGAGTCTGGCTGGGGAATGGGCCTGGGGGAGGGGGTGGACCGTGACAATGGCTGGTAGGGGGAGTGGGGGATTCAGAGAGTCTGGCTGGGTAATGGAGCTTGGGGAAGGGGTGGACTACAGTGGGGATGGGGGACTTGGGAAGTCTGGCTGGGGAATGGGAATGAGGTGGACTGGGAGACAATGGGTATGGGGGACTTGGGGAGTCTGGCTTGGAAATGAGGCTGGGGGAGGGGTGCAAAGTAACAGTGGGGGTGTGGGAGGAGGTGGACTGAGAGACAATGGGGATGGGCGACTTGTGGTGTGCTCAGGCTGAGGATAATATGGTTGGTTTAAGATATGGTTTCAGTGGTTTGCTTTGGATTGTTGTGTGTTTGCCACTGCACTACTGGTTTCCACCCTCCTATCCCAAGCATGTGGAAAGGTGGTGGCAATTTTCTGGGGTCCCACTGGCCAAACATTTTTAAAAGGCCTGTTTGCTTGCACAGGCATTTGGCTGCCAGGAATAAGGTGTAGCTACTAAGGTTGCTGGTCTTGATGTGTCTGGTTTGGTGGCAATGCAGCCCTGAAACTGGCCAATTTTTCTTTTAAAAAGGCCTGTGTGCTTGGACAGGCGTTTGGCTGCTGGGGATAGGGTGTAGCTACTAGGGATGCTGGTCTGGATGGGCCTGGTTTTGTGTCAATGCAGCACTGGAACTGGTCAATTTTTTAAAAAAAGACCTGTTTGCTTGGACAGGCATTTGGCTACTGGGGATACAGTGTAGGTACTTTGTACAGTGTAGGTACAGTGTAGGAGAAAGTTGTGAACAGAGAGAAAAGTAGGTAGGAGCATGGCAGAAGAGAAGACTGCAGACAACAACGTGACCCCTTTCCCCTGTCACTGAACCCATATTTTCCCCTTCCTCTTCTCATGCACCAAAACCAAACCCTTTCCCTCCTACTCCTCTGTCCTGTCCTTCTCTTCCCTTTCATTCTCTTTGATTCGGCTTGTTGCAGGACAGGGAGCTAACTCAGACCTCCCAGTTCTCCAAGCCAGAAGGAAGGCTTGTCCCAAAGCCTATACCTTTAGAAGACTACAGGTGGCCAAGGATGCCATGAAAATCAAGGATTCAAGGATTCAGGATAAAGGTAGTTGATGGCAACATGATCTATTTTTTAAACCTACTATGGTTAATTTGGACCCCGTGGGAATGAGAAAGGAGAGTGGATGGGCTGCCAGTAAGAGGGCTCTCTATCCCCCAGTGGCAGTGCTTCACACAGCAGCATTCCCAGCATTAACTAATGTAATGTCCATCCAATGTTAACCCTGGGAACTCCTTGCTGCTAGGTTATGCCTTGCTCCACCTACCATTGCCCTGACTCCACCTACCATTGTCCTGCAAGGTGGCTTTCTGCTTGAGAAGCCGCTTGAGCATCAGGAAGGTTGAATTCCACCGGGTGGACACATCCTGCACCAGCTGGTGCACTGGGGAATATTGCTCGGACTGCTTCACCCGGAGAAGGTCACTGCCCTTCACGCTCCGGTTAAAAAAATTGGCCAGCTTCCTCCCCCGCTCGATCAGGGAGCTAAGGGTGCCTGCCCCAATCCCCTTATCCCCCAAGCGCAGAGCATCCCTGATCACCAGGTGAAGGGTGTGTGTGGTGCAAGGGATGCTGGTGAAGCCCCTTTGTAGACTGCCCTTCGTATGCTGGCCACGTTGTCCGTCACCACTCACTCCTTGGTGAAGGGCACACCTGGCGTGACCCACTTCCTCACCATGGTGGTCAGGGCTGCCTTGATGTTGTGAGCGGTGTGAGGGCCATCCATTACGTCCGCTTGAAAAAGGGCGCACCTATACCCTGCTTCAGGACCCCTCCTGCCACTGTCAAATGCTGCCTCCTGCTCCTGCCACCAGTGCACTGTGACTGCCAGGTAGGCATGCTGCATGTTTCTGCTCGACCACAGGTCTGTCGTGAAGTGGATGGTGGCACCCCCAGCCCTTGCCAGCTGCTCCTTCACCCATTCCTTTAAATCCTGGTACCAGGCTGGCAGGCACCATCTTCTGACTCAGGGTGGTGCTCAATGGCATCTTAAACTGGGGGGCCAGGAACCCAATCAGGCACCTACCAGGGTGATCATTTCCCCCAATATGCACGTGGCTTTCATTTGAAAGCCACTCTGCCATCCACATCCTTCAGCTGCCGATGGACTTGGCAGCTGCCTCCACCCTAGCCGCACCCTAGAACCCAATGGCGTCCACTGCCCCTTCCTGCCCGATTAGCAGCACAGTGTTGTGGCATCCCTTTAGGTACCTCGCCATGGCAGTTGTGCTAAGGTTGGTGAGCACCTGCCCATGCTTCACCACCTTCTGGCACAAACTGCACTGCACCTCCCTGGGATCATCCGCCTGCACCAACTTAAAATGCACCCAGACAGAGGATTTTTTGCCCCCTCCTGCCTTCTGGCCCACACCGGGTGACGCACTGCTGACAGCGCTGCTGGGAGGGCCAGAACATGGTGGTAGGGATGGGCAAATGTGGTTCGGAAGTTCGGAGTTCGGCCCAAACTCAAACTGTTCAGACGACCGAACTCGAACCCGAACCCGAACGCGACCATACCAAAAAACCAAACACTGAACAGCGAAATGGCCGAACAGGTCGGTCAGTTTGGATTGCATTCGAATGAGTTTGGGTGGCAAAAAAAGGTTCACTGGAAGGTCAAACATTACAGGGAGGTGTCAGTCACTGAGGAGCAGACTTCCAGGCACCAGGGGTGGAGAGGCTTGCAAGAAACAAAACTAATTATCTGCCTCCCCACTTCCCAACACCTTCTGAGCTAGTCACTGTTCCTGAACAGCAGGTGTTGAGTAGGATTTTTAGATTGCTTTAAGTTTCATTTCACTTTTGTAATGAAATGAAACTTAAACCATAAACTGAAACCTTGTGTTATGCACTGTACAGACTCATTGAGTATGTAATGTATGTATTTCACTACAGACTCCTCTTCTATTTGTGAAGATTCCCCTCCCCCATCCCATATATATTGGATGTATATATATCCATATATATCCATATCCATATATATATATATATGGATACATATATGGGGGGGGGGATAGATAGATAGATAGATAGATAGATAGATAGATAGATAGATAGATAGATAGATAGATGAAGACAGTTGTAGGAGTTACCTTAGTGATAGAGATAACATTAGTGATTTAGTTTTAGTGTTTGTAGGAGTAGGTCTGTGTACTTATTAGATAATCCATTTACTTCATTGCATTTAGAATAGTTAATAGCAGTTAGATTTATTGTAGACAGATATATATAATATTAAATTAAAAAAAATAAGAAAACCCCATATAAATTCCAAAAAAACAAATAAAGAACAAAAGAAAACCCAATAAAAAACCAAAAAACCATATAAAAAACAAAACAAAACCATAACAACACTTCCCGAACGGGCGAACGGCCGAAACGAACAGTCGAACCAAACAGCCGAACGGCCTAACTGAACAGCTTGTTCGGACAAACGAACTGAACAGCCAAACCCGAACTCAGCGAACGAAACAAACGAATGAACCGAATGAACGAAACGAAACGGAACGGAACGGAACGGAATGGAACGGAACGGAACGAATCCGAACCGAACGGACGAACCGAACGGACGAACTGAACGCAGCCAAACCAAACGGCCAAACCCGAAGCGCAATCTGTTCGCCCATCCCTACATGGTGGCGACACAGCTCTTGGAGGGACAACCATCGCCTCAGCTCCAGACATCTTCTCCGTAGGACTAGTGTCTGCCTCGCTGTCTTCAATATGGGGGATTTAACAACTATGCCCTTGTCGTGGACAGATCATTACCACCTTACGACCGGTCTCTTCGTATGTCACCCCCAGAAGGGGAAGGTACCAGTTAGGATGGTCCGCCCTTGAAGGCTGATGGAACCTCAACGTTTCCATGAGGCCCTGGGGGAGTTAACCCTTGACCTTACCAGCCGCTCTCTGGATGAACTCATCCAGGCTTGGAACATCTTGATTGGGGAGGCCATTGGCAGGGTGGCTCCGAGACATCCCCTGCCCCTGTCTCAACTTCGCAGGGCCCCTTGGTTTACTGAGGGGCTGTGAGGTATGAAGCAGGAAGGTAGGCTCCTCAAGTGACGCTGGCGTCGGACTCGCTCTGAATCTGACCGATTTCTCTGTAGAGCCCATTTGCGGTCCTACATTGAGGCTCTGAGGATGGCAAAGAAAGAATTCTTTGCCACCCTCATAGCGTCTGCAAAGTCGTGCCCAGCAGACCTGTTCTGAGTGGTGCGGGGGCTTGTCGGTCCAGCCTCCCTCCGTCTGGACGGGGACTTGTCTCAGGTCTGCTGTGTGGAGTTTGCCATCTTCTTTGCAGACAAGATCACTTGGATCCAGAGCAACTTCTGCACTGGATTAGAGACAGTAGGAATTGAGTGTGAAGTGATGGAGGCACAGTCTGGTCCATCTTTCTGGGATGAGTTTTAGGAAGTGACGCCAGCCAATGCTGTGGAGATCCTGGGGTCGGTTAGGGCCACTAGCTGTGAAGCCATCTTTGAATATGGACGCACTCGTCAGTTACTGGCCCGTCTCTAACCTTCCCTTTTTAGGGAAGGTTATTGAATGGATGGTGGCCTTGCAGCTCCAGGTTCACCTAGACAGCATCAGTTTTCTAGACCTATTTCAATCAGTGTTTTGGCTCGGACATGGTGTGGAGACAGAGTTGGTGGCCTTGGTGGACGATCTCCACTGGGAGATGGATGCAGGACGTTCAACACTACTGGTCCTGCTAGATCTCTTGGCTGCATTTGTTACAGTGGATCATGGGCTGCTGTTGAGATGGTTTTGTGACCTGGGGGGGTCTGGATGGGACCACCCTTGGTTGGTTCCAGTCATTCCTCTTGGGGAGGACCAAGTGGGTTGTCCTGGGAGCAGAAACATCTAGCTCCTGGGCCCTGGACTGTGGCATTCTGCAAGGTTCAATCCTGTCTCCTTTATTGTTTTACATATATATGCAGCCCTTGGGGGAGATTGTGAGAGGGTTTGGTATGTGTTGCCACCAATATTTTTTTATTTTTTTATTTATTTATTTGAAATTTATATCCCACCCCTCCTGCCCACAGGACAGCCGAGGGCGGCAAACAACATTCAATATATATATTATTTTTTAAAAACAATTTAAACAATTTAAAACAACTTAAAATATAATACAATGTGGGGAAACCCCCCACCCCTCGCCCAAGCTTGGCAGAACAGCCAAGTCTTACATACATGCCGAAACAGCAGGAGAGTGGGAACCAACCGAGCCTCCTCCAGGAGCAAATTCCACAGCATAGGAATGGCCACAAAAAAAGATCTAACATCGGTGGCCACCTGCCTCACCCGGGGAACCTCCAAAAAGGCTCCCACAGACGATCTCAAGGGTCGCATGGGCATATGGGGAGTGAGGTGGTCCCACAGATAAGCAGGATCCAGGCCGTGAAGGGCTTTAAAGGTTAAATCCAGCATCTTGAACTTGGCCCAGTGCTTTATAGGCAGCCAGTGCAGAGACCGGACCACTGGTGTCATGTGCTTCCTGCGACCCGCCCCCGTAGGGAGAAGGGCTGAAGCATTCTGCACCAGCTGCAGCCTCTGGATCAGCTTCTTGGGAATCCCCACATAGAGCACGTTGCAGCAATCAAGCCTCAAGGTGATGAAGGCATGGATGACAGTGGCGAGGTCAGAGTCTGAGAGATACGGCCGAAGCCGCTGGACAAGATGTAACTGCCGGAACGCACTCCCTGCCATGGCCACAACCTGAGATTTCAGGCTGAGTCAAGAATCAAGAAGCACCCCCAGACTCTGCACTTGAGAGACCAGGGGAGGGTGAACACCCCCAACAAGAGGAGATTCAACTGCCCCCAGATCCCCCAAGCCCTCATCCACCACATCACCTCCATCTTTTCAGGATTCAATTGCAGATGGCTCGACCTCATCCAAGCCCCCAAAGCTGACAGGCACTGGGAAAATAAGGAGACTGCCTGGCCTGGGTCGATGGAAAAAGAGAGGTAGAGCTGAGTGTCATCAGCATACTGATGACACTGCATACCCTGAAACCCTCTCACGATCTCCCCTAATGGCTGCATATGGATGTTAAACAAGAGGGGGGACAGAATGGCACCCTGCGGGACTCCACATGTGAGATCCTGGGGGGAAGGACGTACACTCCCCCACGACCACCCAGTGAGTTCTCCCGGCCAGGAATGAATGAATCCAGTCCAAGACCATTCTGCCACTTCCGGCACATTCCCACAGGCGAGTCACCAAGGTTGGTGAGAGAAAGGATGTCAGATATAGGAAAGCAGGAGGATATGGCTGCCATAAGGGGATGGAGGGCAGCACCATGGTATGGTTATATTAAAGAAACCTTTGGTCTAGAAGTCTGTCTGGAAGCCCTAGGTGTTAAGGAGCTGAGAAGAAATTATACCAGGCTCCGGTTCCAACTCATCAAGACAGCAGTTACACATCCCCGATATAATGCATTATTAAAGGACAGACGTAAATGTATATGTAAACAAGGGAAAACAGAAACGATAGACCACATTCTTTTCGAGTGTGACCTGTATAAAAACTTGAGGGAGGTCTGGATTGTGCCATTGTTACAAGGGAAAGAGTATTGGGATATGGAGTACAAGATAAAACATATGTTAGGCCTGGTTAAGGTAGAGGATCTGAGGACTATAGCTACCTTTGTGTACCTCGCTGCAAAAGTTAGAATGCAGGAGGCATGAAAGATTGGTACTGCAACCATTAGGGTGCACCCAATATAAGTGGGGGTGCCACGGCTGGGGACAAATGTTGGAGATGTGATTATTGTAATGGGTAAGACGATATAGACCACAAAGAACTAGGGTTATTGGATGGGATCCCAGGATCACGAGCAATCACAAGCAATCAACACCGCTGGGAGGGGTAAGATATTACCTCTCTCTATGAACTAATAGATCTAGTGTCAGGGGTTGAGTGCTGCTGCTTAATCCCTGAGAAGGACAAGTTGTAAAGGAGGCTTTAGGCCCGGGCAACTAGAATGTAAAGCCGAGCTTGTAAGCAAATTTACATTTAAGTTATGTTATATATTTCATTTAATTGCTTTTACATGTTAATATATAGGGTTTGATATAAACGAATGTAAATATAGGCCCATAGACATTGAGAATGTAAATTCAATATGGGCATAGATTTGAAGGTGTGGGGCGGACAGGTTGCCAATGTCCCTACTGGAAATCTATTGAAATTT
The DNA here is from genome assembly GCA_003113815.1 of Sphenodon punctatus. Taxonomy (NCBI): domain Eukaryota; kingdom Metazoa; phylum Chordata; class Lepidosauria; order Sphenodontia; family Sphenodontidae; genus Sphenodon; species Sphenodon punctatus. The sequence goes on along the minus strand of QEPC01002298.1, from coordinate 3,960,705 downwards.
GTGAGGCTGTACTTCTTTGATATTATTTTGACATTGTGTTTAATGATGTTATTTTATTTGTTGGCCATGGCGAAAGCTTGAGCCTAATAAAATTGAATTGAATTGAATTGAATTGCCAATTACGGCACGTTCCCACAGGCAAGTCACCAACACCTCATGATCGACTGTGTCGAACGCAGCCGAAAGGTTTAGCAGGACCTGTAAGGTCTGATGACCATGGTCCAATGCCAGATGGAGATCGTCAACCAAGGTCACCAATGCCATCTCTGTACCATACCCAGGCTAAAACCCAGACTGGGAGGGATCAAGGAAACCGGTGCAGTCCAGATCTTCCTGGAGTTTCTATGCCACAGCCCATTCAATAACCTTCCCTATGTTGGGAAGGTTATTGTAGATTGGGAAGGTTGGGAAGGTTATTGTATATTGTAGATTGGGTTTATATTGTGATAAATTGTTTTATGTTGTGTTGGAAGCCACCCCAAGATGCCGTAGGCATGAGGGAGTGGCATACAAATGCAATAAAATAAATATATGTCCTGAAAAGGGGAGTAATGGGACCCTGAGGCTGATCAACTGCCCACCATGCTGTCTACCACTCTCCCTGTGCCCCCTATAACTGCTGCTGCTGCTCCTCTCCCTGCTGCCGTTGCCCGGGGATCTGGCCCTGCCTCTAGCAGCTGGGGTGGGATCCACCAGCCCTGGACTGCTGGGGATCACCTCAATAATGGGTGTCGGGGACTTTGGTGACCCTGGAGGAACATCCAAAGCACCTGCACCTGCAGCAGAGACAGCCAAAGCCTCCTGTACTGCAGGCCTTCCAGTGCCCTGCGTGGCAGTGGAGGATGCTGGCAGGAGGTGCCACCTATCCACATCCCTGCTAGTACCACTGCTGGGAGCCTGTGAAGCCCGACTGCCACACTCAGGCCTGTGAGGTTTGGGGCATGGTGATTGGGTCAGGCTGCTGCTGATGCCTTTTGCCACTCCGCTGGCATGGCCCCTGCCACCTCTGCCATGTGCCCCATTGCCTGCCTTACAGGCAGCAGACAGGCTTCTCCTCCTTCCCTTCTCCATTTCTCCCACCCAAAGAATGCACAGGAAGATTTATTTATTTATTTATTTATTTATTCAAATTTGTAATCTAATATATATACTAACTCTAACTGCTATTAACTTTTCTAAAACCTATGGAACTAGATTGAATATTATCTAATATCTACAAAGGCCTAGTCCTACAAACACACTATAAAATATTAAAACTGAATCACTACACACTATATCTATCTCTATAACTAAGCTAACTCCTACAACTATCCCTAGGGGTGGGACACCGGGGAGAATACTGGATATTGGATTTACCGGTATGGTATTGGATCTCCCCGGTACCGGATTTACCGGTATCAGCATACCAGATCTTTAACACTGGGCATTTTACTGGTTTTTTTACATTGCGGCCGTTTATCTCAACGGCCGCAATGTAAAAAACCCCGGTAAAATGCCCAATGTTAAAGATCCGGTATGCCGGTAAAGGTAAATATCGGATTTATCGGATTAATCAGATACACCCAAATACCGGCAATATCAGTTCTTGGGAGAACCAGAATTCCCACCCCTAGTAACTACTACCTAATACAGACAGCTCACAACAAACAACACAGGGAGGTCTCACAGCTCACAACAAACAACAAACAGAACTGAAATGAAACCTAAATCAATCGAATCCTACTCTAAATAAATCCAAAAACAGGGGACGAGAATCCAGGATGGAATATATACAGTGAAGAGGGAAGGATTCAATGGAGGTTGGGGGAAAGAACACAGTGAGGGGTTAAAAAAAAAGTAACACCTTATTCTATCTAATCTAATCTAAATAAATGAAACTACAGAGGCAAATGTGTGGAAATGGGTGAAATAGGAGGAGGATGGCAATGGATTGGGAGGAACACAAACTGCTGGGAGAGGGAGACTTCTGAAAATGCCTGCTGACAGGATCAGTGGCTAGCTCAGAAGGAGTTGGAAGGGGGGAGGGCAATGACTTTTGTTACTTGCTGCACCTGCCTTACCACAAACCCGATTGGCTTCATGCAGCCTAACCCGTGGCCAATCGCAGACTGCAAAGCCAGTGGTCTGAGGAAAAGAGGGATGGTGATTGGGCAGGCCGGCTGCTAGTCCAAGCCTCTCTACCCCTGGAACCAGGAAGTCTGCTTCTCAGCTGCCCCCCCTTCCCTGGGCCTGCCAGCCCTGTTTTTGCCACCCAAATGCCACTGAACTTGCCCGAACATGGCTGAACTGTTCAGCCACTTCCACGTTCAGTTCAGCCATTCTGTTCCGCCATCCGAATGAGCTGCGTTCAGGATGAACACCGAACGGTCGAACCACGTTTGCACATGCCTAGTATTTCTATTCTTAGTGTAGTTAACATGTGCAACAATATGTTTATGCAAGTTTGACCTTCCTCTTTATTTCTCTTTTTTGTGTGAACAGTATGTTACTTTGATCCTAAGCTACTGAAATTATGAAATAATTTTATTTATGGCCTTTCTTCTTTGAAAAGCCTTGAAAATAAGTTTTCTTTCTCTACGACACTGCAAAATGCTGTTAAAAAAGAATATGGAAACGCATGAATCTACTTTGATGATGAAACATTAAAACACTTATTTATTGAGATAATACACCAAGAACATCAAATATTTTTTCCCTGCATCTATAGCAGGGTTAACTAAGGCCCCAAGTCTGCAAAAAAACAACAACAAAAAACACACATGCTTAAATTTATTGCAATGGGACTACTGACAGAAGAAAGTAAACTTTTCAAGATGGAAGTCTAGCTGCAAGTCCCATTGTAGGGGTGGAAAGGGTTTGTACTCGTGTATAATATCCGCATTTTCAGGCACCTCATTGTTCACCTGATGGGTTACTGGGCCCCCATCAGATACCTAAATGCCTCCCCGAAAATAATTTGTCCTAGAAGCGAGCTTTCCCAGATTTTCTGGGATGCCGACCCCAGCTCCTGCCAGCACCCATGCACTCCCCGGACTGAGTCACCCGACTGGCTGCTCCTCCCAGCCATTGCTTAGCTGAACTGGGTTCTTCACACTTTGCTTTTCTGGGCGGGGGGAGGTAAAGTGAGGAGACCTCTTCCAACATGCCAAGCCCTGGCTTCTGGCTGGAAAATTAATGGACACACGAAGTGCCACGGTCCCCATGGCAGGGGTGCGTGCAGGTTGCACGTGGTTCATACACATATTGCATGGGTCATCTGGCAACCCATGTGCACCCCTTCTATGGGAACTGTGGCATGCCATGTGCCCATTGATTTTCCAGCCAGAAGCCAAGGCTTGGCAAACCAGTAGAGGCCTCTTGTGGGTGCCTTTCTTGTGGGTACCCAGTTGCACCTCTACTCCAGTGTCAGAAACAGAGGGGTGGACACTGGACATGCGTCTGCCTAAAGCCCCATTTCTGTTTTCTCACTATACTAGATCAAACCCAGAGGATTAGCCCAGGGTTGAGGAACCTTTTCCCTCCCAGGGGCCACTTTGAAAATTAGTACAAGCTCCAAAAGCCACATAGAATTTGGGGTGAAGGGACATAAAGTGGTACACTCATGAAAAGAGGGTCCAGATCATGAATCTATGATATGGATATGTATCCTATCCTTGTGTGCATGCCCTCATCTTTGCTCACTTAACATGAGCTCCATTTTTCAGTGCTTTATGTAGGAGCTGGATCCAGGGTCAGATCCAGGAACTGAATAAAATTACTGGGCCCCTGGGCCTGAGGTTCCCCACCTCTTATTTATCATTAGAGTCATAATGTTTAAATTTAGACAGAGGATGTAATATAAAGCCATTAAAATCAATGGTTTTGTTGCTGTTCCCTAAATCATTCTGAGAATTCCACTGATGCCTTTGGGTGAAATGTGGTAGCAAGCAACAATAATAATTGCAGAATTTGATAGATAGGAAACACAATGAAAGGAACAGGCATTTTTATACCATTGGCATTTTTATACCATTTTACATAGCTGGATGAAGGGAAAGAGAGAGGTAGTTGGGAGTTTATGGAACAGTGGCAATAAGACCATATTGTGCCAAATACAAGGTAAAATGATCTCCTCCAGGTCAGTATCCTGGTGCATGTTGGGCCCCGGGAAGGTGTGGAACCAGTTAGGTTGGTTTGCCATCAAAGGTTTATGGAACCAGAAAGGTTCCAGAATGCTCTAGGGGATGTTCCCTCTGACCTCGATGGCCGCTCACTAGATGACCTCGTGATCTTGTGGAATTCTGTGTTGATGGAGGCCATTGACCGTGTGGCTCCCAGGCGTCCGCTTCTGAATCACTGACAATGCAGGTCCCTGTGGTATACGGAGGAGCTGCGGTGGATGAAGCAAGAAGGACAACAGTTAGACCGACGGTGTAGTCACTCTCATATTGAAGTTGACTGATTGCAACATAGAGTCTGGCTACGTACCTATGCCGTGGCGGTGAGGACAGCAAAGGAGGTTTTATTTGCTGCCCTCATTACGTCCACTAAGTCCTATCTGGCTGAGCATCCTCTGGGTGGTGAGGGGCTGGTTAGTCCACCACCCTATTCCTGGATTCAAAGTTATCAAATGCTCACTGTGACTTCTTTGTGGACTTTTTTGCAGACAAAATCACTCAAATCCACCATGGTTTTGATGCAGCATTTTTAGCAGTGGGTGAGCCAGAGGCAATTGAAGCCCCATCTTTTCCTGTTTTATGGGATGAATTTCAAGATACGTCATCCTTGGATGGAGACCACCTATTAGATCCATGCCCATCCTGGCTGGTTAAGGCCATCCAGGAGACATTAGGGTCATTGCTGGTCGGGATAGTCAATGCTTCCCTTGGGGAGGGCAGGGTGCCGGACTGTCTCAAGGAGGCTGTGGTGCAGTCCCTGCTCAAAAAGCCATCATTGGGCATTTACGTCTTGGCCAGCGTCTAACCTTACCTTTCTAGGGAAGGTTATTGAACGGGTGGTGACTCCAATCCAGATGCTTTAGGAGCATCTGGATTGGGTCAGCTTTTGTCTGGGTTATGGCACGGAGACTGCATTTGAGGCCTTGGTCAATGACCTGTCCCATGAGTTGGACCAGGGTCATTCAAACCTGTTGATTCTGTTCCATCTTTTGGCTACATTTGATACCGTTGATCATGAGTTGTTGGTGACTCGGCTGCAGGACTGGGCAGGGATCAGTGGGACTGTTCTTGAATGTTTCTGCTCTTTCCTGACTGGGAGAACCCAACGTGTGGTACTGGGTGATTATTCATCTTCTCCCCGGGGCCTCACGTGTGAGTCCTGCAGGGTTCCATCTTATTCACTCTCCTGTTCAATGTGTATATGCAGCCTTTGGGGGAGGTTGTCAGAGAGTTTGGTGTAAGGTGTCATCAATATGCTGATGACACTCACCTATATCTCTCGTTTTCATCAGACCCAGGTCCGGCAGTCTCGGTGCTTACCCGGTGTCTGTCAACTGTGGGGGAATGGATGACGGTGAGCTTCTTGAAGTTAAATCCTGACAAGATGGAGGTGATAGTTGTGGGGAAAGTTGGGGGAGCGATGGCCCCCATCATTGATGGGGTCCGCCCTCCCCTGGTATCTCAGGTCCGTAGCCTGAGGGTGTTCCTTGATCCGTGGATGTCCAGGTGTCAGCTGTGGCAAAGGATGCATTCTGCAAGTTACATCTGGCACGTCGACTTAGGCTGTATGTCTCAGACTCAGACCTGGCTACAATAATCCATGCTTTTATTACCTCGCAATTAGATTACTGTAACAAACACACACACACACACACACACACACACACAAACCTGCCAGAAAAGTTTGAGAAATCTCTGACCAAAGCCATAACTAACCACAGACGAAGAGCAGGCCCAAAAAACAGCAGCTTATATCTACCCTCTATGACCGCCTTGAAGACACCAATGCTTGGTCCTCCTGTAAAGGTGAAAGCATGCAGTAATTGGCCAGTGAATGTGTCTTTCAGTCTGATGGGCTGCTTCTCCTCCCTTCTACATCCCCCTCCCCCCTGCCATGCCTGTCTCTAAATGGCACTGTATGTGTTGTTTACCTGAATAATGAAAGTCTTTAAGAGGAAAATTTCAATTGCTTATAATATTTGGACCCTTTATCAAATCTTTCTACACTTTGGCACAAATGTTCATAATAATCTGAAACACAGTCTTTCCAAATTCCATGTCAAATGAATGGAATACAAAGACATTACAGCCAAAAATGCATTTACAAGTAAATTGCTTATAAAATAAGGACCCTCTGAAATTTGGCAGAGTTAGTAATATTGGGGAGGGGTATAATCCTACTGGGATACATCCAAATCATATGGGAGACCAAGATGTTACAGCCAGAAATGTGTATGCAGTTTTTTATTAAAGAACAAATATCAACCGCTTTTACAATCAGATGCCTTTAGCCAATCTTTCCAATATTTGGCACAAATAATGCCCTCCATTGGAGGTACACGCCTGCCACATTTAATCATGATCAGAATACAATTAAAGAAGTTACAGCTTTAATATGTTTTTCAGGTTCTTCTTATTAATTCATAATAAAACTATTTTTTTCATTTTTTCATTATGTCCTTTCATTTTTGTTATTCAGCAATGAGAAAGCAAAATCCCTATTTCATTTTCATTATTATAATAATGAAAACAAAATGCACACCCCTAGTAATCATCTAGCCGTGTCATTTTAAAATAAAAGAACATCTTCTTCCTTCTCTTTATATTAAATCTTTCTTTGTGGTGATTTTTAAAATAAAAGGTTCAAATATCAGAAAGGAAAACATAAAAGAAAAAATACAGTTCATCTCCTTTCTTCTTACTAATCTTCTAAAGGGAACAAAGTGTATTTCCTCAGACATGGAAGGCTGATGGTCTGTATTATTTCCCCCCCTATTATCACATATAGTCGGTGTTCATGGGAGGGGGGGAATGTTTGAAGTTACTCAGTTGGATCTTTGCAAACATGAACATCACTGAGTGGCTGCAATATTTTGCTATATCTATTCATTTGACAAAACAAAATTTGCACATCTATTGTCTGACAGGGAGATCAATGATGAAAGAGGTATACAGCGCAAGGCATACTTTGGCTTTCTGTTTGAATCTTTAGAAAGGAAAACAAAGTTATTCTGTAGACAATAGTATACAATATCTACTGTGCAACGGATGAGACATTTTTGAACACACTAAAAGGAGAAGGGCAAAGGTCATAGCATGGGTTGAAACAAGCCACCGCTTTTATTGGTATTAGGGATGGACGTTATGGATTTGGATTAATCCATAACTATCTGGAAACAGCAGCTACAGATTAATCTAAAAATGCTGTGCTGATAACAGATTTATATTATGGATCAATATTAAAAATAATAAAAATATTTTAAAAAATCAAAATGGCCACCACACCAACCTAAGCAATATGGCAGTAATATCATCACCACCATTTGTATTCAGGGCAGAAGCCATTTTGCACATGTGCAAAAAATATTTTTATATTTTTATTATTTTTCATACAGATCTGAAATACAAATCTGTAAAAAAAATAATAAAAAAAAACCCAACAAAACCCCAAATCGGTGGCCCTTTCCATACAGGTGCAGTGCATAGAGGAATGGATGGGTGGCATGGTGGGTGGGCGATGCGTTCCCACGGACCGCCACCCACCTACACGCATGGAGCATCCTGCATTGGTACCCATTGCTCCATGCATGGGTGATAGGTGGAATTGGGTGTTACATGGGAGTGCACACACACACACACCCACACACACCAGCCTCAGCATTCCCATGGACACCCACCCATCCCCCCACACCTGCCATGGAATACAAACAGATGCCCCCACACCCGAGGGTGAGAGGTGGGTGTCTGTTTGAAAAGGGCCTGTAACAGATCCAAATCTCAAAATTCATCCGAAGTCCCATCCCTAATTGGCATCCCTCCCAACACAGTTCACTGCAGGGAGAGACCTAAATTGATGATTTACCATGAATGCTGTTTCCATCGGAAACAGACCATTTGCCACTTTCTGAGCAATGTGAATACTTATTACTTTCTTGCCACTTTAATCAGTTTCTGTTTGAGAATGTCTTTGTTCAGTACTTCCAGTACTTTGGTACTTTTGGTACTTTGGTTGTAACTTTTTGTTTGTTTGTTACTTTGGTCTTTATATAGTGCCTTTGAACTGTATGTACTGCCTTGAACTGTCAATGACAGAACAGACACCAAAAAGTGAGGGATATTACCGGAAGTGAAGGAAATTACCAAAAACTTCCCCCCCAAATCTGCCATTGGCATTTCTGATTTCAGCAAATACATGATAACAACATGGAACGCAGAAATACCATCTGTTACCTTTCGCCGATCCCAGATCATGGCTCAGACCACGATGCAGGATAGGGCACAGCAGCCAGATTGGCCGCTGTGCCCACCCATCTCCAGAAGGGCAGGCAGCCAGGGGAGCAAGGGGGGTGGGACTGTGCAGCCGCACGTCATGCCCCACCCCCTCCCTGATCTCCTGTTGGAATCTGCCAGCACATCTAAAGGACAGCCGGGCAGATTCCTGTCCGGGATCCGAAATGGATGTTCAGCTTGGCGGGCCTCCTGGCCCATCACAACTTAAAATATCCAATGACACTTCATCAGTAACATGAAGCACATCCACAGTGATGCTAATTATTTACCAAGCATTTGAAGTTTCCTTACTTTTCACGGTAGTACTAACTTTTGCATAAGGTGCCTGTAAGAACATGACATTTTCCAACAAGTGGGGTTTCATTGTGTTGATAGCTAATGCCTCTTGGAAGGAAATGAAATGGTTGCTCTGTATTTACAAGCAAAATGTCATTTGTATAAATCAAACACTGTACACAAATACCTAGAGATATTGTTTTTCTGCATGTTTTCTGTACACCAAGATTTTACTTTATTTATTTATTTATTTTTATTTTAGCATGTTCTTGAGCACAAGGATTGAATTAATCATCTGGAATAACATTTCTGGGAGAGGCCTGATAATTACTGCACTATCAAAGCAGCTGGTAGGGAAATTGAGAAATCAATTGCCCACATCAATGATCTTAACTCTTTCTACCAAGATTGCTGCTAGATAAAAATTTCCTCCCAAGTAGAAGCCTCAATGTTTAGACAATGTAAGTTGGCAAACAGGCTATTTAATAGCATTTAAAAATAGAGGTGTGCACCAGAGGCCCATGCCATTCTTTGTTTTTGTGTTTTGTATTCATTATTTAAATCGGTCATTTTTGTTTTCATAAATATAAAATTCTTGGTTTTGGTTTTGCTTTTGTTTTCATTTTCCATTGGTTTCAATGGAAAACACATTTTCAGCTGTAACATTTTTGGTTTTGGTTATATTTGACAGACACTTGGAAGGATTATACCTCTAATGGAAGACATTAAGTGTACCAAATTATAATTATTATTATTATTATTATTATTAACAAACATTTATATAGCGCAAGTAGTGTACCTGGCACTTTACAAAGTAATAAAATAGACACGGTCCCTGCCCCTAGGGCTTACAGTCTGAGAGACAGGAGCTGGGGGAGATACTTAGGAAGGGGAACAGAGGGAGAGACAAGGGGTCTAACATTCATGAAGATGCGAGGTCTCAAGTGCACGTACTTGGCTTGGTTACGATGAGAATGACAGCAGGCAG
>QEPC01002298.1:3924345-3943296 GCA_003113815.1 Sphenodon punctatus | reverse complement strand
TTAGTGATTTAGTTTTAGTGTTTGTAGGAGTAGGCCTGTGTACTTATTAGATAATCCATTTAGTTCATAGCATTTAGAATAGTTAATAGCAGTTAGATTTAGTGTAGATATATATATATATATATATATATATATTAGATTTAAAAAATTAAATAAAAAAACCCATATAAAAACAAAAAAACCAAATTAAAAAACAGAAAACCCCATATAAAACCAAATAAAAAACCAAAAAAATGTAAAAAACAAAAAAAACACCCATAACAAAACATTTCCCGAACGGCCAAATCTGAACCGAATGGCCAAACCAAACGGCCGAACCCGAACCCGATGAACTAACCAAACAGACGAACTGAACGGACGAATCAAACGGAGCCGAACCGAACGGCTGAACCCGAACCGCAATCTGTTCGCCCATCCCTACACACCAGGACTCCAGGTGGTGGTGATGGTGGAGAGAGTTGTGATGGCCCCATTGTTAAGGAAGTTCCCCCCTCACCACACAGGTGTGGTGCCACTATGGGTGTTAACAGATGTCATGGTGGGACATGTGTCCAACCCTGGAGAGGGGAGGGCTTCCCCAAGCCAGGTATGCTTCGGTTGTTGGAAGAAACATTCCTATGGATTCCTCCAGCTGAAGAGGGATGGTGAGGGGCAGGGAGTGATGCAGCCACTTGGCCATGTTTCTGACATCACCCCGCACCCCTCACCATAATGGACAACTATGGCTGCTTATTACAGGCAGCTATGGCTTGTCACCAATGCAACCTCTCTGATGCCAGTAGGAGCCGAGTCGAGAACACACATCCCCACCTGGCTCACCCACTGTACCCAGGCCAGGTGGGAGCCGGATGTAGACTGTGGGCCCGGCTCATACCAGGCCCACATTTCATGCCTGGTTCCCACTCAACCAGGAAGGAACCAGGCCCACATCTGGCAGGCTGCAAACAGATGGCCTGATGTGATGCCAGCCCAGACAAGCTAAACCAGGCCTAACTGGGTCAGGATCACATACGTTTTCACACTATAATTCCAGTTGGGGATTATGGGAGGAGGCGGGAACAGGCAGTTCTGGGAGCATGGGAGGGAGGGAGGAGGGAAAGGATTGCCCACCACTGCCACTTGTGTTGGGCCCACTCAAGGTACTGTTTTGGTCCTCTCCTGTTCTGGGACTGGGATGGTCAATGATGCATCTCCAAAATACAGGACATCTCATTAGTAAAAGGCAAGCTATACCAAACATTACCACATTTAAAAGCACACACATGCATTCACATTCACCCACATCCTATTTACAAACACACACATACACCTCCCCTTCATACTCACATATACACTCACACATGCAAGAGCACCCCACACGCACACATTCCCCTATCTCCTGCTCCCGTTCATACACTCACATACGCACTCATTCACAAGCACACACATACACACACACACACACACACACACACACAAACACAGACACACACACACAAACACAGACACAGACACACACACTGGTAAGCAAGGTACTGCAGGGGAAGGTGGAGGTGGACGGACTGACGGGGTGCAAAGGAAGCAGAGGGGAGATGGGTGTCTTATTACAGGTATCAGAGGCAGTGTGAAGCAAGGGAGGCCAGGGAGAGAGTCCAGCAAATGCCTGCCCACCAGTGAAATGCTCTGGACAGATGGACAAGCAAGTGGGTGAGTGAACATTTACTGGACTCAGTCCCTGGCCTTCCCTTGCACCCGTTCACAGTGCCTGTGATGAAAGATCCATCCTCCCTGCCCACTAGGGTTGCACTCTCTCCCTACTCTCTAAAAGCATGAGGTGCTGAAGTAGTTGCAGATTGGGGTGCGGTGAGGGTGCCTGCTGCCACGGCTGCTCCAATCCCTCCTGCTGGTCCAAGGACAGGTGATGAAGGAGCACTGGGGCCCCTGGCTGGTGGGCAGAATGTCATTTTCAATAGGGATGGGTGAAAGCGGTTCAGATGTTCGGAGTTCGGACCGAACTCGGCCTGTTCAGACTTCCGAACCGAATGTCCGAACTGAACTCTCAAACGACCGAACAGTTCGGTCATGTTCGGATGAGTTTGGAAGCAGAAAAAACGTTTTTCCAGGGCAGAAAATTAGGTGTTGGTTTTGTTCCGGTTTCAGTTCAGTTTCAGTTTTGATTTTGCTATTTTTTAATGTTCGGCCAAGTTCGGCTGAACCGAACCATTGAACCTGAACTTGGGTTTCGAACTGAATGACCGAACATCTGAACCGCATTCTGTTCGCCCATCCCTAATTTTCAAATGCCAGTGGCTTCTTCCCCCCCCTTACGCACCTCTTGCCACTACAGGTGAAGGGAAGCAGTCATTGAAACTGACAAGCTTCAGCTGGGACAGCAGCAGGACTGGGCTAAGGAGCAGTCCCAGCTGGGGCCTGTCATTTTCAAAGGCCAGTGGCTGCTCCCCTGCCCCCAGTGCCTCTCAGCTGAGAGACACTGTGAGGGGGAAGTGGCCTTTGCAACTTACTAGGCCAGGCTAGGCACTGTGAATGGTGCAGCAGCTGCAGTTCCAGAATCCCTTCCTATTCTTGATCCTCAAGCTCACCTCTGAGTCCACGCTGCTGAATCCATTGTTCCCATATAGAAGTCATGAGATCATCACTTCTGGAGGGGGGGAAGGATGCAATGTCGGCAGCTGTGTCTGAATACCAGACAAAATGTGCATTAGGAATGGACAAGGGACAAACCCTTTCAAAAAACAGAATGCCCATTATAAATCTGGATGAACGGTCACCTAACTGGGACCCACACCACTGCCCAGGACTGTTGGCACGATCCAGTGACATTGCCCTGTCTGCCCCCCTGCCTAAGGCTGGGCATGCGTAGTTCCCCTCTTTGTTAAACTGCATTCCATTTATTCCAGTATGACCATCTAATGTGGAATGTAGTTTGCCCAAGTCTGAGAATAAGATCACAGGGAAAGAAGCAGGAGTATCTACACCTCTTAGGGTGTTAAAAAAAACAAGATGCTAGTCAACGAAAGCCCACAGCAGGTAGTTCTCCACCTGCTCATTTATTAGGTGTTCTCTGCCACCAGTGAAGTGGCCACTACCCACTGGATCCACAGCCCCCACTCACGGCAGAGTCTCAGAGAACGTGCACCCAGGTGTTCAGATCCCATCAATTAGGTTGTGTGCAGCACCTCTGCACTTATATGTTCGCAGGCGCTATAGAGTCATGAGTGGAAATCATAGAGAGTCTGAAGAACGACCGCTTCCTGCCCCCTTTATTTGCTCTCACTCTCACTGGCACTGGGGCTGGCAGCAAACGCATGAAATACATGTGGAGCACTGCCTGTTATTAGGCTGGACATACTAAAGGTGAGTGAGGGCTGAGTGGGGGCTGTACAAACCAAACCTGGATTCCAGCGGGCTATTGTATTGTTTGTTAACACCCTTAGAGTGGTTACAAATGAGACATTAGCCCACATTAGTCCACACCAGATGGGTGCCCATCTACCTGTTTATTAGGTGTTCATCCCCACTGATGGCATGATCTTGGAGAATGTGGATCCCACCATGCAGGTGAATGTGGGCTAATGTGGGCCCACATTTTTGCATTCCATCAATTAGGTTGCATGCAGCACCTGCACATGTACAGCTCTGTCAGCACCACAGAGTTGTGCGCAGAAATTCTAGAGCGTCCGAGGAGCAACCTGCCAGGCTGTCCCTCTCTCTGCTGTCACTCTCACTGGCACTGCAAGTGGGGGCTTACCTCAAGCACATGAAAGACATGCTGGGGGTTGCCTGTCCATTAGTCTGGGCATTCAAAACATTCATTCATTCATTCATTTCATTTATTGTTGCAACAATACGTAATAACAAAATACACAATAAAACCACAAAACAATTTCTACAATAAAAACTGTAACAAGCGGTCCTATCATCCCTGGCAAACCTAGGCATGTGACTGTATAATGAGCTGGTAACTTTCAGGCTAGACAGATCAAGAATTTGCATTACTATAGCAATTTGTCCTAGCAATTCTGCCTCATATAGGTATGTGCAAGTACCCCATTATTATGGTATCCTACTATGGAGAGCCTCTTATGGGACTAGTATTATAGGACTCCAACGACCATAATCTTAATAGCAATTCCTAACATAAAATTGCTATACTAATAATCCCTAGCTCTTCAGCGGAGCTTGGGCTTGGGAGACCCTTGGCCCCTGTAGATCCACTTTTCTAATTTAATCAGATTTCAGTTTAACTATCTATTATGTAACCTACTGGTAATTACAATTTATCCTTTCAGTAAAATAAAGGAAATGGAAAAGTCAAACGTCGCATCAGATATGCTATCATGATCACGCGCTCACAGCGCCAGCTATAAATCCTACGTCTGGCACTATTTCAGGATCAGAAGTTTGCTATGCATAGTCATTGCCAATAAAGCATATTTTGCCACTCCTTTTGCCACCTCTGAGTTTCTTGGATTCAGCCACTTCCTCAAAACTATCATCAGGGGTAGGAAGTTTATATCCTTTGCTAGGTGCTTCAATTGTGGAGTGCGAATTTTGTCATACACTGGGCAAAAAGCAAGGACATGGACCAGATCTTCAATAACCTTAAGGTTGCACACAGGGCAAAGTCTCAGGCATACAAAACATGTGAGTGGGCAGCTGAGCAGGGACTGCCTGCACGGACTGAACCTGTACTGTAGCAGGATAATATCTCGTTAGCTAATGCCCTTAAAAGGAGGAGATAGGTTCACAGTCTTCAAATAATGGGAGAAGGTAGGCAGACCCTTAATGACCCTTAACAAGTCCCAACTGGTCCCATCCCTAGGTTCAGGCCAAGTCACTGACCCCTTGTTCTTTATTTGCATGCAAATACAGTTTGAGCCCAGATTAACCTTTAAACTGCATAGACTCACATCACAAGGTGGTGAGGCCACAGGCTAAATGATCCAGCTGTGTTTTCCTACCACTGTCAACTTTTTTCCTCACATTTTTACTAGTAAAATCATTTAAAAAAAATAATAAATAGGTTAAATCCATCTGTTAAAAGGAAGTTGTTATATAAATGATTACATGCACTGCTCCTGCAAGGTATTTACCTAAAACATGTAATTTGCACTCTTGGAATTACTGTTTCGTGTCCCCTTTTCTTGCTGCTATTTCTATTTAAATTGCACATTTCCCCTTGTGTACTTTCTTCCTAATGTGTTTTGATATGAATATTCATGCCACCGCTGTGACGGTTTGATTGCTCCTCTACTAACCTTGAAAATACTACCCGTGCCATACCGCGAACAGACTAAGGCAGTGCTTGCATAACTCCAAATGCAATAAATGATGATGACTCCTTTTTAAAAAGTAGCTGGGGTCACTCATTACATGCCAATCCTCTTTTCTATTGCAGGGCTTTCTGGTTTGCTTTTCTAAAGTATAGAAATTTCATCCTCCTAAAAGGTGATGTAAATTATAGCCAAAATGCATGACTGAGGCTGCTTTTAGGCACTCACAAAGTGAAATCACGCGGCGTTTAAAAATCCTGTGGGTGAGGTGTAGATGAGACTTCTTGCCCATAATAGCTGGCCACACATTCTTTTAAAAGTGTGAACTAAATATCTCAATATTGAGGTATTTAGTCCACGGTTTTAAAAGAACATGTGTCTGGCTATAATATGCGAGAAGTCTCATCTAAACCCTGCCCGTGGAATTTTTACATGCCGCATGATTTCACGCCGCGAGTGCCCTGTGCATGTCTAAAAGCAGCCTCAGTCTTTTTATTCACTGGCAAGAGTAGGGCAAAATTTTCCCCATGCTATATAGCCCAGTATTTCCCAAACTATGGACACCAACAGATGTAACACCATCGATTAATTATATTATATTATTATTATTATTATCAAGCATTTATATAGCACCAGCAATGAACCTGGCGCTTTACAAAGTAATTGAATAGACATGGTCCCTTCCCTAGGGCTTACAATCTGAGAGACGGGGGTGAGAGGGAGACAAAGGAAGGGGAACAGAGGGAGAGACAAGGAGTGTAACATTAATGAAGATGTGAGGTCCCAGGTGCATGCACTTGGTTTGGTTACAGCGAGAATTATAGTTGGCTGGTCCGTGTGATGAGGATATGAGTACACAGACCTCAGGTAACAGATTGTACTGGATGGAAGGTATCAGCAGGAGTTAGGTGAGGGGAGCAAGGAGTTGGGGAGGGCAGAGTGGAAGAGATGGGTCTTGAGGGATTTGAAGGTACAAAGGGAGGGGGCAAGGCGGATGTGGGCAGGGAGTTCCAGGTGTGGAGGGCAGCTAGGGAGAAGGGATGAAGGCAGTTAGGGGAACAGGGGCGGTGTGGGAGGGCAAGAGAGGGGACAGAGGAGGAGCAGAGTTCACGACTGGAGTACAGAGGGAAATTAGCACAGAGAGGTAGGGGGGAGCAAGGTTGTGAAGAGCTTTATAGGCAAAGACTAGGAAGATGCGAAAGTCCATTCCATAACCAGAATTATGTAGCTGGCGACCTGTTGTCCAGACTTACCAACTATTGGGTAGCCACTAGGGGTGGGACTTCACACAAAAAACCATATACCAGTTTTACTGGATACCGGTTCCAAAAATAAAAAGTTTTCCAGATTAGAACCGATATACCAGTACCGGTATTTTTCCATTGATTTCAATGGGGAACTGTCCCCATTGAAATCAATGAAAAAAAAACAAAAAACACTTTCCCTCCCCTGTCCAGGCTGTGCGGGTGGAAGGGGGGACACACCCCACCAACCCTGCCCAGTCTGGAGTTTTTAAAAAAAATTTTTTTAGCTGATGTCACTGCTAGTGCGGGTTTTGGGCCACTGCCGTGCCGGCGGCAGCGACCTGAAGCCTGCACCAGCAGGTACTAGGGTGATCCCTGGGGTGGGGTGTGGTTTAACAGCCCCCCACCATAGGGATCACCCTACCCCCCCACCCAGAGATTGCCTACCTTTTGAACTCCGGGTGGCAGCGGCTGAACGGTGGTCCGGAGGCTTCAGCGCTGGCTGACTTCAGCGCTTTACTAGGCCTTCCGGGGAACTTCTGGGTTTCCTCGGAAGGCCTAGTAAAGCGCTGAAGCCACCCAGCGCTGAAGCCGTCGGACCTCCGTGCTGCCGCCGCTGCCACTGCCACCCAGAGCGCAAAAGGTAGGCGATCTCTGGGTGGGGGGGTAGGGTGATCCCTGGGGTGGGGGGTGTTAAACCACCCCCCACCCCAGGGATCACCCTAGTACCTGCTGGTGCAGGCTAAGGGTCACCGCCGCTGGCACGGCGGTGGCCTGGAGCCCGCACTAGCAGGGACTTCGGCTAAAAAAAATTTCTTTAAAAATCTAGGCTGGGCAGGGTGGTGGTGGGTGTCCCCCCTTCCACCCGCGCAGCCTGGACGGGGGAGGGGAAGTGTTTTTTTTTCTTTCTTTCTTTTACATTTTGACCATTCATTTCAATGGCCGCAATGTAAACAAATCCGGCATGGGAAACCGGTACCAGTACCCCCAATTACTGGATTAATCCGATTACTGCCAGTACAGCAAAATACCGGCAGTATCAGATACCGGGGGAACCGAATTTTCCACCCCAAGTAGCCACTCATGTTTGCGCAACTACCTAATAACTGTTACAAAAGAAGGTGGGGAGGGGGCGGCAGAAACAGTCCCCAGGAATGGGAGCACCAGAATCCAGGCACTTTCCTCTACCTCTGTCACTCCTGACAAGTGCAACATGGTGAAGTGAGACTCAAGTAGAGCTCTGCAAGGGCCTCACCATACCCACTTCATCTTGCCAGAGTCTGCGGGGATCTTGTGAAAGGGAAGCACAATTATGTGATCCAGCTGGACTCCCTTCACGCCCGCCAGAGCCTGCAGGGATCTTACAGGGTGAAGTGGGCTCTTGCAGAGCCCTGTTTCATCAGTCCACCAGGTTGCTATCAGATGCAACAGCCACTCTGTGCTAATTGCCTCTTCCTTATTTATGGCGACAAACATTTGAAGGCGAAAGCAAGGAACGAGCAAGCCCATCACAAGAGGGAGGTGGTAGATCATTTACAGACATTTCCCCACATGAAGGAGTGATAGTGTTACCTGTGATGATGTTCAATGTGCCATGACGTGCTGGGTTGTTGCTTATGCTTACACAACACCAGGCTGTCTCACCACACAGGACTCACTCTCCTCCATGCTACCTCACTGAGACTTCCATTTTTATTTTTATTTTAATATTTCTTTTTTATTTTCGCTTTAACAATCACATTCTAAACAAAGTTTACATCTTTTTACCCTTCCCCATTTCTTTCCCCCCTCCTCCCTCGTCCCTACACCCTCCCTTCCTTCCCCAGGTGTCATTATATTACTCTTGTTTCATTAACCAAATACAATTTTACATGTTTATGTTCCCTTCCCCACCTTCTTTCCCTCCCTCTTCCCTCCTCCCTGTATCCCTCCCCCTCCACCCATTTTCAATATATTTTTCTTAAGCAAGTCGAGTGTGTGAACTGTTCCATCTTTATCTTCTTTGTCAGTACTGTCCAGCATTGACCCAGTCTTTATAAAAAATTTCTAAGTTGTCTTCGAGGCTGGCTGTAATCCACT
Organism: Sphenodon punctatus; assembly: GCA_003113815.1. NCBI lineage: Eukaryota > Metazoa > Chordata > Lepidosauria > Sphenodontia > Sphenodontidae > Sphenodon > Sphenodon punctatus. Next base: position 3,934,700 of record QEPC01002298.1, on the reverse strand, counting down.
CCATCGAAAGGCAGTGCCATAGTCTGTGGAGCCATGCCTGTCAGTTGAGACCTTTAGCAAACTTCCAAGTCCTTGCTATTGTGTGGATCGCTGCCAATATCAGGTTAGTACATGTTCTCTTCTGTTGTTTAGTTATCTCTTTTTCTGGGTATATCCCTAATAGAGCTATTTCGGGCTTAAAAGACAGTGGTATATTTAACGACACTTTAATAACCTTCCATACTTTGTTCCAAAATTCGGCTACCTTTGGGCAGCTTCACCATGCGTGTAAATATGTACCTCTATCCCCGCATCCCCGCCAACAAATTGGGGGATATGTTACTTTTATTCTGTTGATTTCTACTGGTGTGGTATACCATCTATGCATTAGTTTAATTTGTGGTTCTTTAACTAACAGGGATCTAGAGCAAGTATTGGTATATTGCCACATCTGTTTCATCTTTTCCTCTGTTATCTCTATCATTAATTCGTCCTCCCACTTGGATACATATCCTGCATCTGGTAAATGGTATATCGTCTTTACTATCTTATGCAATAAGGAAAAAATTCCTCTTTGTCCTATTTTATCAAATAGGATTTTTTCTAACTCTGTGGGGAGCCGACTAAAATTAGGTTTGTCCCTTGGATTTGTCAAAGCACTATGCAATCGGCAGTACTGCCAAAATGGTATCTTTTCCAGTACAGTCTCTTCTATCTCTTCCTTTGTTTTTAGCCTCCCTTGTGTAAACAAGTGTATTGCTCTATATATTCCTTTTTCTCTCCATCTTTTCATATTCCCTCTCTCTCTAATATCCCATTTGGGCCCAATTTTTTCTAGAGGGGTGTATGGGGTTTTGCCCTGTGTAATCTCTAGCTTCCTTTGGCATTCCCTCCATGTGTTTATTGCTGCCCCTGCAAATGGGTGATCCTTGCATTCTGGGCCCCTCAATTGTATTTTATCTGGGCTATCAAAAATATCTTGCCCATTTTCTAGCCCAAGAGTCCCTACTTCCAAATTCCTCCATCTGGGTTCCTTTCCCTCATTGTACCACACTTTTACTGTTCTCAGGGCAGAAGCCCTATGGTACATCTTCATATCTGGCAGGTTGCATCCCCCTTGTTCTATTTTAGTTTTCAGTATTGTTCTTCTTACTCTAGGTCTTTTTTGTCCCCATATTACGAATCTCATGATCTTTTCTATTTTTTGGAAGAATTCTTTATTTAGTGATATGGGTATAGCCTGTATACTTTATAATATTTTGGGTAGTAACTGCATTTTAATTATATTCATTTTTCCTGTCCAGGAGCATCCCAGCCTCCTCCAGGAGTGTTGTTTGTTTTGGAATTCTTGAATAAGGGGTAAGTAATTTTTTTTTTATAAGTCTTTTGTGTTTTTAGTAAGCCATACTCCCAGATATTTCAATTGTTCCGTTTGCATTTGGAATTGTTTTAGTTCATCTATGTCTGCCTGTGTCATTTTTGTTTTGTTTAGTATTATAATCTGTGTTTTATTTGCGTTTACCTTATATTCAGATAGTGTCCCAAATTCCTTTAGCAGGTTAGTTAATTCCTGCATTGATGATTGTATATTTGTCATTGTCAATAGCATATCATCAGCATACACCATTGTTTTTTGATCCTCTTCCCCTGCCTGTAGTCCTTTAATTTTTGTATTTTGGTTAATGGCTGCTATTAGTGGCTCTATTGCTAGGTCGAATAGTAGGGTAGATAAGGGACATCCCTGGAGTGTTCCTCTGTTAATTGGAATATTTGGTGTTAATATCCCATTTATTACGATGTTAACTACCGGTCTTTTGCAAATGCTAGCCACCCATTTTAAGTAGGTGCCCTTAAATCCCATTTTACTTAGTGTGTTCATTAAAAAAAATAATTCCAGTCTGTCAAAGACCTTGTTCACATCCAATGAGATCACTGCTGTGGATTTTTTTTCTTTGTTAGCTTTATATATTAAGTTAATCGCCCTTCTAATATTATCTACTCCCATTCTGCCATTAATGAACCCTGTCTGGTCTGGTAGAATAAGTGATCTGATGATCCCTTGCAATCTAGTGGCTAGGATCTTTGTACATATTTTGGCGTCTGTGTTTAATAGTGAGATAGGTCTAAAATCTCCACATTCTTTGCCAATTTTCCCTGGTTTGGGGCATAAGGTAATGGTGGCTACATAGAATGTCTCTGTTTTACTTGTATCCCATTATACACTTTCGTTAGCAGTGGGGCCAGTTGTTCCCCATATGTTTGGTAAAACTCTGGGATAAACCCATCTCATCCTGGTGTTTTATTCTGGGGTAGTTCTTTTATTGTTTTTTGTACTTCCCTTATAGTAATGGGTTCATTAAGCCATTCTCTCTGTTCTGCTGTTATGTTGGGTAGTTTTAATTTATCTAGGAAAATATTAATCTCCTCCCCGTTAGGCTCTTCAGTGGTGTATAAGTTTTTATAAAAGTTTTGAAATTGTTCCCTCATGTCTTGTCCTGTGATCCAGTTCTCTCTATTGGTGTGTAATATCTGTGTTATCTGAGGTTTTTTCCTTGTCTGTTTTACCTTCCATGACAAAACTCTATCTGCCTTATTACTTTTATTATAACAAAATTGTTTTGTATATCTAAGTTTTTTTTATCACTCTCGCTGTTTCTATTGTGTCTATTAGTCCCCTTAGTTCTCCCCTTTCTCTTATACCTGGTTTTGTGGGTTTCTTTTTCATCTTTTCTTCTAATGTATTTAGTTTCAGGTATAAGTCATTTAACTCTTTTTTTTTTTGCTTTTCTTTTTATTGTAGGCATCGATTTTGATGTATTGACCTCTCAAGTAGGCTTTTGCAATTTCCCACACCACTCCCTGGGATACCTCTCCATTATCATTCCATTTCATGTATTCTCCAATGTGTTGTTTGGTTTGTTCTTTGTTTGTTACATTTAATAAAGTACCCTTCTTTAGAACCCAATGAGGTGTCTTGTATGTTTTTTGTTGCCCTGTTCTTATCCTTGCTATGATTTCACTATGGTCTGTGAACGCTGCAGGGATAATATCTATCTAATTACATTTTTCCCAGTTTGTAACTTGCATTAATAAATAATCTATTCTAGAGTAGGTCATATGTCTATTAGAAAAAAAAGTATATTCTCTTTCCCTCGCATTTTTTAATCTCCAAACATCCACCAGTTGGGCCTGCATTATTATTTGGGCCATTTTTAATTGTCCTCTCTTCATTTCCCCCCCCCCCCCCGATCTATCTAGCCTCGTGAGGGGGCTGTTTAGGTCTCCAAGTATTATTAGTGTCCCTTGACATTCTTTTTCTATCAATTTTACCATCTTTGTCATGAATGTTGTTTGTCCTGTATTGGGAGCATATAGATTTAAGAAAGTGAAGAGTTCTCCTTCTATTCTCCCTTGTACCATTATGTATCTACCTTCTGGGTCTTTCACTATTTTTTCCCTTTTAAATTTCAATGTATGTGTAAAGGTCAGTAAGACCCCAGCCTTTTTCTGCCCCGCATTTGCAAAATATATATGTTCAAAACGTTTATCTCGCATTCTAACATTAACTTTTTGCAATAGGTGTGTGTCCTGCAGAGCCAGTACCTGTGCATTTACCCTCTTTGCATATTGCCATGTCTTTTTTCTCTTCGTTGGACAGTTTAGCCCATTTACATTCAGTGAACATATGTTTAAGTCAGCCATTATCCCTGTTCTGTAAGAGTTTTGTTACTCGACTCACTCTCATACTTTCTCTACATATATACCTTTCCCTTGATCCCCTATTCCCATCCCTCCCCCCTACTTTTTCCCCATTCCCTCCCCATCCCCCTCTTCCCCTTTCCCTTTGGCAACTTATCCAGTTGTCCATATCTCTCCTCCTCCTCTGGAGGTGCCTCTGGAGCCGCTCGTTCTATGCTATCCCTCCAGGCAGGTCCTTCCTTATGTTCATTGTCCCAATTAGTTCTTTGTCTTTCTTTCGCCTTTTATCTGTTTCTTCTTTTTTCTTTTGCTAATGTGGATTTTTTTCAGTTCTTTGTCTCTTGCCCCTGAGCTATTATCTTGCTGGTTCTGGTTCCTCTCTCTGCATCTCTGGCATCTTTATTGCTATGTATTTCTCTAGCGCCTTCATGTCATAAAAGTTACTTCTGCAATTTCCATGCATGAAGGAGAAGGTAGATGGGTATCTTATTTGTGTTTTAATTCCCTGTGCTGTGAATTTTTCTTGTATTTTGTACCATCCCCTTCTCCTCGCCACTGTAGCTGCTGCTAGGTCTGGTTGTATATTAATTCTGTGACTCTGATACTTTAAGACTTTGATTTTCCTGGCTTCCCATAAGATTTGCTCTTTATCTGTGTATCTAAGGCATCTGAATATTACTGCCCGAGGGGAGGGGTCCCCTTCCTTTGGCCTGGGGTGGAGAGTTCTGTGAGCCCTGTCGATCTCTATTTCATGGAGTTGGGGGCACTCTGGGAGGATTTATTTCAAGATTTTCTTAATTAAGTCTCTGCCTCCCTGGGCTTCTATGCCCTCAGGGATTCCTTGTATTCTCAAGTTATTCCTCCTCCCCTGGTTTTCCAAGTCCACCATTTTCCGCTGTACTCCCCCCAGGGCTCTTTCCATCTCCAGTACCTTGTCCTCCCATCTTTGCTGTTGATTTTATCTCCTTTCCACTCTCTTTTCTAGGCTAGTGACTCTCTCTGCCATTCCATCAATTTTTTTGTTAAGGCAATCCACCACCGAGGTAACCTTCTGCATGTTTTCATTTAGGAGCCCCCATTCCTTTCTGGAGTCAGTGTGGTTTGAGTTTATTGCCTCCATTAGGCCTTTTAGCTGAGCTGCGAGGTCGCGTTGTTCCCCCTGCTCTGCTGCACATGCCTCCGCCATGTTGTCTGCCTGGGGCTGCTCTGGATTCCCTCCCCCCCTCTCACTTCTTTGCGGTTTTTCACCACTTTTTAGCTCACTCAGCCCCCTATTTTTAGGTCCTTGGAGGGTGGGGGGGTTTCTTTTTTAGGTTTTTCCCCATTAGGAGCTTCGGGTCCATGTTTTTACCTTTTTTATTTGGCGAAATTGGGCTGGGCCGCCTGAAGCATCTCGCGGAGGTGGCTACTGCTCATGCATGCCCAGACGTATCCTCCCACTGAGTCTTCCATGAAGTGCAATCTCCAGTCCCTCATCTGTCTGAGGCTTGCAGTACGAAGTACTTTTGTTAATCAACAGGGAGAAGGGAAAAAGAAGAAAGCAGTGTCATGAAGCTGCTGAGTTACTCTTGCCTGCTAGTTATAGAAATGACTGGGGGGACGGGGTGCTTGCCAGAGCTCAGTCCAGGTTTATTAAATCCAAGGGGAGACTGAGCCCTGGGAATTGTTCCCCAAAATGTGAACAACCAGGAAAAGGTCAATATCAGCCATTTCAGGATTGGAAACAAAGCTAAAAAAAAACCTGGATGGTCTATTTGGCTTTCATTAATGATTTCCCTACTCGCCCCCTGTGTTGGTCTTCACATAGATTAAAATCACAAGAACTCCTGGTTTATATTCAACTGTGGAGAATCAGGGTGGTTCAGTGATTGGGTTTCTAGCTGTAGAATTTCCCTGCTCTGACAACAGTTGGGAGGCATGGCTTCTAGGGAAGGCGTGGGCACTGGCAATTAATTCTTTACAAATTAATAACTGAAAATTACTCATAAAGCCACTGCATGATTTAATGCAACAATGGATTCTTGCAACAATGGATAAAAACAAATGCACAGTCAGCATGCCAGCTGCACGTACATGGGAGGGGGGACAACCCCCAGTGGGACAGGTTGGGGAATGGAATAAATATTTCCCGGGCCTGAATTGGCCAAGAACATGTGACCAGCCTATACTGTACTAGTATATACTGCACTAGTATAGTGCACTAGTATACTGCACTATATACTGCACTAGTATACTGCACTGGTACTGAAGTAAAATTAGCCAGTTTGGACACCGAAACTGGATGCCCAAACCGAACGCAGAAACCCACAAACAGTTTGGCCGCATTCAGGCAGGTTTGAGCGGGAAAACCTGGCTGGCAGGCCCAGGGAGGGGGGGCAGCTGAGGAGCAGACTTCCTGGCCCCAGGAGTGGAAAGAGTATTGGACTAGCAGCCAGCCTGCCCAATCACTAGAGATGTGCGAACAGAACTGAATTCGGAAATTCGGTTCGGTTCAAAAATTGAGTTTGGTTGGAAAGTTTGGTTCGGTCGACCAAAATATTCGAGTTCGGTCGAATTCCAAACTTCTGAACCGAGTTCAAAACCGTTCTTTTTGGCATTCCGAACTAGTTCGAATTTGACCAAACAGTTCGGTCGAATTTGAGTTCAGTTTGAAAGTTCAGTTCGGTTGACCGAACTATTCGAGTCCGGTCCGAACTCTGAACTTCCGAACCGCGTTCGGATCTGCAGGTTCTCCTCACCCTCCGGATTCTGGATTGGCCTCTGTGGTCGGTGGGGGGCACCCTCCTTGAGGTTCCCTGGGTTTCCTGGGTGTCGACCATGAGGAGGGCATTCTCAGTGACCACTCCAAAGCTGTGGAACTCCCTCCCATTGGAGGTCCACCTGACTGTAGAGCTCCGCTCTTTCCATAGTCAGGGTAAGACCTGGTTGTTCCACCGGACCTTTGCCAAGGGAAACGGGATGGGTGGGTTGGGCTAGGGTGGGTTTTTATTGGTTTCACTGTTAGTTTATTTTAAATGTTAAATTTTATAAGATTATTTGTTTTAAAATGTTGTTAGCTGCCCTGAGATGCTGTGCATGAGAGGCCGGCATATAAATAAATAAATAAATAAATAAATAGCAGGCTGTTAGAAATTGTTTTTGAGGGGGGAAATGAAGTTTCAACTGTGTTTTCATTTGCATTCACTTCATTTTGATTTGACTTTTATTTGCGCAGTGGCAGTATCATAGCCCATGAGGTTAAACTGAGGCATGATTATTGCTAGTTGAAAACTTTTCCCAACTAAAATTAAATGAGGCACATTCATTTAGTTACTAAGTCAAACAAAAACAAAATGCACAATTCTATTAAACATCCTGCTTATGATAAGCAATTGTATTGCCTGAGTATCTGGTTACTGTAGGTAAAGTGGACTCCAATATATGGTTCACAGATTCTTTCACATTTCTGGTATATTTTATAAACACTATCATATAGTTTCAATGGTATTGACAATCTTGATTCTGGCAATTAATTAATTCATTAAATATTTAATACCCCGCCCTTCTTGCCATTGGTGGCCCAGGGTGGCTTACAAATTGGATAAATACATAAAAACATAAAATACATAACCATTCAGCCTTTAAAGCCCTACATGGTCTGGGCCCCTCCTATCTGAGAAACCGCCTCACTCCCCAGGCCATGAGGTGACCTCTGGAGTCTACTGGAGGCGCCTTCTAGGAGGTCCCCCAGGTGAACCAGGGGGCCACGATGGAGAGGGCGTTCTCGGTGGCCACACCACGGCTGTGGAGCTCCCTCCCAGAGGAGGCTCACCTGGCTTCCAGCCTGTTGACCTTTCATCAGGCCTGGAAGACTTGGTTGTTCGTCTGGGTCTTTGGGGGAGGGGAGGAATAAGGGTGGGTTTTTTACCAGTGGTTTTACCTCCTTGTTTTTATTGTCTTAGTAATCCCTTTATGTACTGTTTTTATATATTGTTTTGTTTTAAATATTTTGTGAGCCGCCCTGAGCTGCCGTAGTGCTGGAGGGAGTGGGATATAAGTTATTGAATAAATAAATAAATAAATAAATATTCTGTAATTCAAAACAATACAAAAGTCCAGATCAGATCCCCTACCTGCCCACAACCTGCTCCCTCACCAAATGCCTGCCAAAACAGCCAGGTCGTATTTAAAATAATATATTAAAGTAACAGCCCTGAACAATGACCTAAGTGTCCTTAGAGTTCAGGAATGCTTGGATTAAGTACCTGAAGTTAAAGCTACAGAACTTAGATCATAAACCTGTTGAGGTAGTCAGAGCAAGCCCATCTTATAACAACACTAGTCATAAACAGTACTGCTTTGGAACAAGGGCTTGTTTACAGGAGATAAAGGTGATGAAGTCTGTCATGACTAAACAGAGACAATTAGGGATGAGCGAATAGAACCGAGTTCGGAAATTCAGTTCGGTTCAAAAATTGAGTTCGGCTTGAAAGTTCGGTTCGGTCGACCGAACTATTCGAGACTGGTCGAATTCCGAACTTCTGAACCAAGTTCGTACATTCAAAACCGGGTTTGGATTCGACCGAACAGTTTGGTTGAATTCGAGTTCAGTTCGAAAGTTCGGTTCAGTCGACCTAACTATTAGAGTTTGGTCCGAACTTCCGAACCGCGTACGTACATCCCTAGAAACAATAGGGAGGCCCCACTGTTCACGCAAGACCCTGTTCCATCAGTACTGTGTCAACATGCCCTCTTTTGACATTCTATTGAAGTGGAAATGGACATCACTATCTTATTGTTCAAAAGGGGGAAAGGAAGGGAAGAAAGATGAAGTATGGAGCATAGTCCCATGAACTGTGGGACTGAGGAAATCAGGTTTTGAGAAATGACAAACACCTTTTCCATAAATATGGAAAAAGCAGGTTATAATTTAATTCACCATTGCATAATATGCATGCCCCACCCAAGCAGGTGCCTGTTACTACACACTTTATCTCCAGCAACTCACAGTGCATTGCATGAATGCTTTACCGTATGTCATGAGTAACTCCACCTCCAGAGTCCCCTCACGAATGAGCCCCAAGAGGGCCTTGTTTTGCAAAGGTGATCTCCTGCTCGGAGATAAGCACTAGTGAGTATTTTTGAGCTTCACTCTTGTTTTGAATCTTTAACCAGGTTTTATTCTTAACAGTTCTGTTTCACCTCTAAATAAACTTAATAAAAAAAAGGATCTAAAGTTTATTTGGGATGTTACTATAGTAACAATTAGGTACCTTTAAGCCTTTCGGGATTTTTTTACTTAACCAAGGTTCCTAAATTACTTGAATCCTGAACAGCTACAGTAATATATCCATATCTTTGAACTAAATGACATGTTATTGCTGGTACCCTCATAATGTGAATACTGGTTGCATTTATAACTGGGAACAGGCATCATCTAGCTGACAGCATCACTGAAGAAAACTCTGGAAAGGAGAGAAAAGTGATTAACACAGAAACCAAAAGGCTGAGAATACGGTCTCTTGGAGGAGTGTGAGGTTGATCACTGTAAAAGGCATCGATATTAAGTAATAGAGAATGGGTGAAAGGAGCCAAACTGATTATGTTTTAGAGATAATAAACCTCTCTCACCACATGACCTGCAGTAGTGGCTGGATGAGGTAGCTAACTTTGAGGGCCTATCTTCTTACCATTTACTTCTGTGTAGTCTCATTGAGTGCTAAGTGGTTTGGGGATTGCAGATGGGTGGCCCGATCCTATACAGTATGCTAGAGCAGTGCAGGCTGTGAAAAAGATGCGTGTGGCCACACCCTGTGCAAAATGGCCTGGGAGCACATACCAGGCCACTGAGCATGAGTAGCAGGAACCCACAGTTCCCAGACAGCAGTGACAGGGTCTGGCCATGGCTTTCCTACACAACCAACAAGCCATGGTCACTGCTTTAAGTGTGTTCCCATGTGTGGTTCTCTGCCACCTCCCACACTGAAAACTAGCACAAGCTCTGTGGGCCAGGGTCTCAATGGGGTGTGCTCAGGATGGAGCGAGGAAGAGATGTGACCAGATCGTGGATCCATCCCCTAATCCTTAGTGCATGCCCTCATCTCTGCTCTGCCTTGAGCTCACTCTTTGAGTACTTGAAGTACTCTGAGTATTTGAGTACTCCAGCAGTGCTGGAGCCAGTGGGCAATAGTGATCATAATATAATCAGATTTCACATTCTCTAGGAATGGGCGAACAGATTGCGGTTCGGGTTCGGCTGTTCGGTTTGGCTGCAGTCGGTTCGTCCATTCGGGTTCGTCCATTCGGTTTGGCTGCGTTCGGTTCGTCCATTAGGTTCGGCAGTTAGTTCGCCGTTTTCGAGTTTGGCCGTTCTGTTCGGCCGTTCTGTTCGGCCGTTTGCTGTTCTGTTCGACTGTTCGGCCGTTCGGTTCGGCTGTGTTCGGGAAATGTTATGGGTGGGTTTTTTGTTTTTTATATTTTGTTTTGGTTTTTTATTGGGTTTTATATGGTTTTCTTTTGTTTTTTATTTGGTTTTTTTTGTTTTATATGGGGTTTTTTAATTTTTTAAAATCTAATATTATATCTATCTATCTACAGTAAATCTAACTGCTATTAACTATTCTAAATGCTATGAACTAAATGGATTATCTAATAAGTACACAGACCTACTCCTACAAACACTAAAACTAAATCACTAA
>QEPC01002298.1:3891370-3918205 GCA_003113815.1 Sphenodon punctatus | reverse complement strand
TGAAATGAAACTTAAAGCAATCTAAAAATCCTACTCAACGCCTGCTGTTCAGGAACAGTGACTAGCTCAGAAGGTGTTGGGAAGGGGGGAGGCAGATAATTAGTTTTGTTTCTTGCAAGCCTCTCCACCCCTGGTGCCTGCAATTCTGCTACTCAGTGACTGACACCTCCCTGTCATGCTTGACCTTCCAGTGAACCTTTTTTTGCCACCCGAACTCATCCGAACGCAATCCGAACTGACCGAACTGTTCGGCCATTTCGCCGTTCGGTGTTCGGTTGTTCAGTATGTTCACGTTCAGGTTCGGGTTCGAGTTCAGTCATCCGAACAGGCCGAGTTTGGGCCGAACTCCGAACTGCCGAACCGCGTTCGCCCATCCCTATGAGCAACTGCCTACAGCACATAAAAACATAAGAACATATGAAAAGCCATACTAGGTCAGACCAGTGGTCCATCAAGCTCACCACCTGTCTCCAACAGTGTCCAGCCTCAGTCATTTGGAAGACGTACCCAGCTGGTCACAATGGGGCGATCCATTCCCTGTTCTTCACTCCCAGCTCCAAACAATAAGAGGTTACAGTCCCCAGAACATTCTCAGCTAATAGCTGCTAATGGACCTATCCTCCAGAAAATTGTCCAGCGATTTTTAAAACTCAGCTATAGTACTGGCCTTGACCATGTCTGCTGGCAACAAATCCACAGCTTAATTGTGTGTTGAGTGAAAAAAATGTCCGTTAAGGTGTTGGAGTTCACCAGAAGATGTGACCAATTTCTTCCCTCCCATACTAAAGAAGACAGCAAGATGATGTTAGCTTGATAAATTTGCCAGTCAGGGTAGATTCTAGGTATGCCTCCCACTCCAGGGGAATCCCAGACAATCTCAGGCTTAAAATCTTTACTAAATGTTTAAAATTAATCACTACCTGTCTAAATAAATGTAACAGAATATATATATATATATATATATATATATATATATATATATATAAATGAGAAAATGAATGAATAAGCAAACAGCATTCATTTGCTTTCATTTGCTTCTGTTTTAAAATGTAAAAAATATTTATTTGTTTATTTTAAATCACTGCACATGCACAAATGGCCACCAGACCATTCTGTGCATGTGTGCCCTTTTCCAAAATGGGAAAAGGGCAGTCAGTCTGCACATGCACAGAACGGACACTTTGCTATTGCAGACTGGCTGCTGTTTTCCAAATGGTGGCAATGCTGCTGTCACCATTTTGGAAAATGTGTGCGTGCGCAGAATGGTCCAGCAGCCAATTGAATTTAAAAAAAAATAAAAAATTTAAAATCACTGTGCATACACGAAATGGCGGCCAGATCATTCTGCTGTGTGTGCTTTTTTCCAAAATTATCTGGCATGTGCAGAATGCTCCCGAGGCCATTTGCACACGTGCAGTAATTTTTTAATTACTTATTTTTTAAAAAAAAATAAAAAGAAAAAACCCACAACTATATTGAATGGGTTTTCAATGAAAATCCTAAAACAGATGGTTTTCATCAAACCAAAATACAAATGAAAACAAAAAATATTTTATTATTATTATTTTTAAACTGTATTATCTTGCCCCTCCTGCCTCAGGCAGCTCGGAGCGGTTCACATTATGTAAATATAAAAACACTTAAAACAACTTAAAACAACTTTAAAAGGAGGTACCAAATACCCACCCACCCACCCCACTTAAACCCAAACGCCCACCCATCACCCATCTCCCTCGCTAAATGCCTGGCCAAACAGCCAGGTCTTGCAACTTTGTTAAAATGAGGGGAGATCAGGAGCCAGCCGGGCCCACACCAGCAGGGAGTTCAACAGCTGTGGTGTGGCCACCGAGAATGTCCTCTCCTGTGTGGCCTCCCAGAAGACTTGGGGGACCTCAAGCAAGGGGCCCCCGGATGACCACAGGGGCCAATCCAAAGCCCAGGTGGTGAGGCGGTCCTGCAGATATGCAGGGCCTAGGCTGTTTAGGGATAACTTCTGCACACCCCTACCAAATATCCTTAGTCCTCAGCTGCTTCAACAATTTACCAGTTCTGTATTAACCTTTCCCAGAGAACCCTTTAACCCACAATACCTATGTTTTAAGCATACGTGATTAGCAGCTGCAGAAGAGAACTTTCCTAGGTGTATTTTGGCTTGTCTGTGGTTAAAGGGGGGCTTAAGAGTCTTGGGGATGTTTTCGGGCCAGGTCTGGGTCCCTCGTAATAGCTTAGGATGACCACCACTGCCTGATGGTCTAGGAAACAGAAGACAAAAAGAAGCTAATGTTTTAAAAAAAATAAATAATAATAACTAAAGATTTGTAAGCAAACTCATGATTTTTAGAGGGCCCAACTAATTTATTTTATTTTTTTAATTGGGTTTGGCACCACACTATAATGTGCATCCACTCACACGAACTTGGATGTTTAGTTCAGTTCCATTCACGGATACCTTTTAGTCCTTGGGAAATTTAATCCCAGTTCACACAGAGAGTGATAAGGAAAGCTGCAGCAGTATTGAAATCAGGCTATTATAGATTTAGACTAGATAGTTATGTCTTCTTGGGCATACATTTTAAGCTTCCAGGTAATGCTGATTATAGGAAATGGAATGGACAGACCCCTCGAAGTTCATGGTTTCAAAATAAAACAATGTTACACATTCATTGTTTCTCTCAGGAAGAGATTCAAATTTCAAATCTTTTTTTTGCTCTCTGGACACCATGAGGAGAAAATTGTTCCTTTCCTGTCCAAACATCTTGTGCCATTTATCTTACAGGAAGAAGAAAGAGATGGTTTCTTCCCCCCAAAATTAGAGAAGGAATGTTGAACAAACAAGGTGGCTAGGTTCATGTGCCTTCCAACTTGTATACACAAACACTTTGATGAAGAGTAATTAACAGCGGTGGCATTTACTGAGCCGTTATTTTCAGCTCAGCAAAGCACATACACAAATTATAGTAATTAATTTCCCTTATGGTGGTATGGAATGCTCTTATCTATAAATGATACTTCATGGGAATTACCTTTCCTTGGAGTAAATGAGTAGACTTCATTTAATTTTGAATACTCATTTGGGTTAATTCAGTTCTGTACTTTTGTATTTACGTGAATTTCTGTGTCAGTCACCCGATTATGATTTAGATATTTTAAGATAAAAATCCAAAGTCCTTCTCTAGGAGAGCAACATCAGCAAGTAGGTGGAAGTGTACCTTGACCCTTGCCTTCCACATAGCCTCACTCACCCCAACCGATACTAACACTGGGAAACTGTGTTCACTGTGTTTCCCCCATTGCTGCCAATATGGGTGTTGCACTGAACATAGCTCCTTGTTTAACACTAATACCCATTAGGCGACCTCAAGCACATGGCCCTATCTTCCACAGCTATGGGGTTAAATACATTTTTGCCAAATGCCACCAAATGTCTCCACAATGTCAAAGGTGATATGCAAATTTTTATTCCTGTAAGCCATAACTTATTAGCACTCTGTTCATGAAGTTCTCCATGTTCCCCAGCAGATGGCAATGGTATGTTCCTCTTACAGGCTTCACTAGTTTATGGGAAGCAGATTTGCATATTAACTTTGACACCGGGGGAATATTTTTGAACAATCTGGACCACTCTGGCATTCTTAAGTTGAGAAACAGTCTAGAACAGATTATCAGCTTGCCAGCCAGCTAGCCCTAGCTAGAGAGGCAAATTTAAAAGGCTTCTGAATGTTTATCCACCATCACACACCATGACATTCTCAAATTTCAGAATTTTATTTTTCAATATCTTAAACACTAATTTATTTAAGTCCACCTCCCTCCTTTCAGGAAGTGATATAGTGCTCTCCATTTTATTTAAATTGGAAAAGTGAAACAGAGCAGAGAGGTTATCTGGCTGGAGGTGAGCATTGAATTTACCATAGAAGTACGGTGTACCGACCTCTAGGGGCATAATTTTACAGGGAACAGAACGGATGCAACCCCATGCATATCCCCCCAAGCAACCTTTGGAGCAGGTGGGATATGAATGTCTATAGTCCCACAGCTACTGACTTTCAGGCAAAAAGATTTTAGCAGTTCTTTGCTCAGGTAGAGGTTTCTGGGAGAAAGATGGGCTGGGGTGGGAAAGAGCTAATGGACTAACTGACAGATTTAATTTGCAAAACAATAGGATTTTGGAGGCTGTTTTACTGGAACATTAGGAAGGAGGTAGGAAACATGCCATTAGGCAGACCTGCTGAGAGAAACTAAGAGGAAATTTGTGGTGTTAATGCAGCACGGAGAGCGCATTCATCCAGAATGGTTCTGCTCATTTCTGGCTGGAAGAACTCACCGTGTGGTTGTGGGGGACTGTACTTCGTCTCCCTGGGATCTCATGTGTGGGGTCCCACAGAGTTCTATTCTGTCCCCTCTCCTGTTCAACATATATATGCAGCCTTTGGGCGAGGTCATGAGAAGATTTGGAGTGCAATGTCATCAAATGCTGATGACACCCAACTCTACCTCTTGTTTTCAGAAGACTCAGGCCTGGCAGTCTTGTTGCTTACTCGGTGTCTGACAGCTGTGGGGGACTGTATGAGGGCGAGCTGCCTAACGTTTAATCCCGACAAGACAGAAGTGATGTTGGTGGGGAGGGCTGAGGGAGTGGAGGCCCCTATCATTGATGGGGTGTGCACTGCCTTGGTCCCTCAGGTTTGCAGTCTGGGTGTGCACCTCGACTCACAGCTCCGCATGAATGTCCAGGTGGTGGTTGTGGCGAGGCGCGCATTTTGTAAATTACATCTGGTACAATAGTTACGGCCATATATCTCAGACTGTGACCTTGCCACCATCATCCATGCCTTCATCACCTCAAGACTTGATTACTGTAACGTGCTCTATGTGGAACTACCCATGGTGACAGCTCTGAGGCTGCAGCTAGTGCAGAATGTGGTGGCCGGGCGGCCCGCCTCCTTACAGGGATGGGCTGCCAGGAGAACATAACTCCGGTGCTCTGTTCACTGCATTGACTGCCTATAGCCTTCCAGGCCTGATTCAAGGTGTTGGTTCTTACCTATAAAGCCCTACACGGTCTCGGCCCCACCTATCTACAAAACTGCCTCACACCACAGGTTCTGGAGATGCTTCTGCGGTCGGATGGGAATGTCCTTTTGATAGTTCCTCTTGTTCAGTGGGGGGCCACATTGGAGAGGGCGTTCTCATTTGCTGCACCTTGTTTGTGGAACTCCCTCCTGGTGAAGGCCTGACGGGCCCCAGATCTCCCCTCCTTCAGGTGTCAATGTAAAACCTGGTTGTTCCACCAGACTTTTGGTGGGGAGGTAGATAGTGAGAGGGTTGGGGTTGGGTTGGGGGAGGGAGGTTATGAGCTATGTGAAGTTTTGTTTTAATTTCTTTTAATATTTATATTTATTTTATACTCTATATTGTATGCCACCCTAGGCTGCCTAGGCAGGAAGGGTTGGGATATGGAATTTTTAAATAAGAAATAAATCCACTGAAGTCAGTGGCTGAGATCCAATTGATTTTAATGGCTGGAGGACTGCTCTCTGAGGCTTAAAAGGAGCTCTCCCCCCACCCAAAATTACACAAATACCCACCACTAAAACTCAGGCCAAATGCACATGTAACCCTTTTAAACTCTGATATCTGTGGGGCCCCGGAAGCTGTATAATCACTTCAGACCTGGATGATCCCCTAATCACTGTTGCATATGAATGAGGCACTCCAATTTCCAGCCCCACTTTAAACTCTGATCTGACATTAAGGGCATTTATAGAAGATCCCACTTACAAGCGGGATCGCTAAATGCCGGCTTTTCCCCCCACGGCGTCTCTGCATGCCGTGTCTGCTGATCAGACATGGTGCAGAGTGCGAGTGAGCATGCGTGCCCTTCTGCGCATGCGCACTCGCGCACGGCACCAGGAAGTGCGGTGTAAAGTCGGCACTTCGGGAATCCGCGTCAGAGGGGGCAGGATTGCCTGCCCCCTCCGATGCGGATTAAAAAGTGGCCGCAGCGAGTAGATGAGCTCCAAGAAAGGCAGCTGATCAAAGGATCAGCCGCCTTTTTTGTCTCATCTATAAACGGCCTTAGATCTGATTTATTCATCAAATCTGAGTTTAAAGCGGGGCTGGAACTCAGGTCACTTTCAGACATGCCTCGTCCCCCATGCATATTCGGGCTGCGGTGGGGAGGGAATGCGCAGTCCAAATATGTGTGGGGATTGGTCGGTCTGAAACACACACACACCCCGTACGTGCACGGCTTTGCCGACAGAGACACGCAGGAATGAAGACCATGAAATCGAGCTCTGCATCCATGCGCATGTCTGCCTGAAAGTGGCCTCAGGGTGTCTCACTCATACTCAACAGCAATCAGGAGATCATCCGGGGCTGATTATACAGTTTCTGGGGTTCCACGGACATTGGAGTTTAGAAGAGTTATGCATGAGTTCAGTCTCAGGCTTCTCAAATTGAATCCTCCTACACACAACCCACTACAGACTGTACATCTTCAGGGAAACTGGAATAATGAATGAGTGATGGTGACTGAAATTTCAATGACTTATATCAAAGTAATCCTATTAGTGTTAATGTAAGGATCATGGCCAATGTAACACACTTGTGACAACATTATACGGCAGTAGTTCCCAGAAATTTGCCCATGTGACCCCATTTTGAGACTTAAATATAATTCTATGATCCCAGACATAAAAACACGCAAAATGTATAAAGTTAGGTCTGTGACCCCCACATAGACAGCACGCCCACATAGACAGCACCCCCACCTCCCATGGTCTGGAGTCATGACAACCTCTCACAGAGGATTTCTTTTGACACAGTAAAAATACACTTAGCACAGTTTTACAAAAGAAAAATGACATGTTGCTAATAGGTATTAATAGAAAACAACCATAGTGCACCAACAATTAAGAAATGATTTGATTGTTAATGCAGTGGTGATCACTTAAAGGATGATTGGGGTTTTAATATTTTCTTTTTACTGCTCCAAGCAATATATGAGTAATCAAATAGCTTTTAGGAATTTAGAAAGATTTGTAATCATGTCTGTGCTGCCGCTGGAGTGATTATTTACCTCTCATTTCCCAACAGTCTGAAATTATGCTGGTTATGCTCAATATTCTCTCCAAAGATGACTACTCTTATTGATAATCCAAAAATTTTCTTCTGCCTGTTCATTATTTTGTGACATGTGATTTGAACTTTTTCAGCTCACCATCTGCAACAAATCCATTTCTCTTTTGTATTTTTCTTTGTAGAATTAGCAAGTCATTGTCTCCATACAGATGAGGAATTGTTGGGTTTTCTATGGAATTGTTTCCTTGGGTTTGGATATGGCGTTCTTAAAGTTTTTCTAGGTCTCTGACAATTTGTAGTAGTTCACAGGGGGCTGATCAGTCCAGCCTCCCTCCACCTGGAGGGGGAGATATCCAAGGCCCGATGTCAGGAGTTTGTCACCTACTTTGCAGAGAAGATCGCTCAGATTCAGCGCAATTTCAGAGCCGGGATTGACGCAGAGGAAAGAGAGCTTGGGGTTATGGATGCCCCGTCTGGTCCATCTTTCTAGGATCAGTTTCAGGAAGTGAAGCCAGCTGATGCCGTGGGTGTCCTGGGGTCTGTTAGGGCCACCTTTTGCAAATTAGATCCATGCCCGTCCTGGTTGGAGAAAGCCTCCAGGGAGACCTTGGGGCCGGTGCTGGCAGTGGTGATCAGTGCCTTCCTTCGGGAGCGCAGGGTGCCAACCTGCCTCAAGGAGACAGTGGCGCAGTCCCTGTTAAAGAAACCATCTTTGGACATTGATGCAATGGCCAGTTACCGGCCTATCTCTAACCTTCCCTTTTTAGGGAAGGTTATTAAACGAGTTGTAGCCCAGCAGCTCTGTGGTCAATGGCATCGTTTTCTAGACCCTTTTCAATCAGGGTTTTGCCCAGGGTATGGCACCGAGACTGCATTGGTGGCCTTGGTGGATGACCTCCACTGAGAGATGGACTCAGGGTGTTCAACACTACTCGTCCTGTTAGATCACTCAGCTACTTTTGATACAGTAGACCATGAGTTATTGCCGGATGGAGGATTTGTAATAATATCGCTAGATATTTTTGGTGGGTTACAAATAGTGTTTGGTTGTTAACTACTTTTGTCTAATGTGTATCTGGTAGGGCTGGGACTTGGGGCAAAAAACTGGTTACCAGTTTTACCGGTTACCAGTTTACAAAAAAATGGTTTACCAGATTAAAACTGGTATACCGGTATCAGAGTTTTTTCATTGATTTCAATGGGGAACTGTCCCCATTGAAATCAATGAAAAAAAACCCCATACCACCCCCCACCCACACTGCCCAGCCTGGAATTTTTGTTTTTTGTTATTTTATCCCGAAGTCCGGCTGCTAGTGTGGGCTCCGGGCTTCCACTGTGCTGGCAGCAGCGACCAGCAGGTACTAGGCGATCCCTGTGGTGGGGGGTGGTTTAACACCCCCCACCCCAGGGATCACCCTACCCCCCCACCCAGATTGCCTTACTTGTCCTTTGGGCAATGGCGGCAGCCGCACGACATGGGTCCGGGAGGCTTCAGTGCTAGTGGCGGCAGACTTCCCTTCAGCACTTCACTAGGCCTTCCAGGGAAACCCAGAAGTTCCCTGGAAGGCCTAGTGAAGTGCTGAAGGGAAGCCAGCAGCCACTAGCGCTGAAGCCGCCTGGATCCATGTCGTGCTGCTGCTGCTGCAGCTGCAACCCAGAGGACAAGTAAGGTGATCTGGGTGGGGGGGTTGGGTGATCCCTGTGATGGGGGGGTGTTAAACCTCCCCCCACCCCAGAGATCACCCTGGCTGGTGGTGGTGCGGGGTCCAAGGTCACCGCTGCCAGCGCGGCAACGGCCCGGAGCCTACACTAGCAACCGGACTTTGGGTTAATTTTTTTTTAAAAAAATCCAGGCTGGGCAGGGTGGGTGGGGGGTGTCCCCCCTTCCACCCGTGCAGCCTGGATGGGAGAGGGAAAGTGAGTGGGTTGGTTTTTTTTTACATTGTGGCCATTCATTTCAATGGCCGCAATGTAAAAAAATCCAGCACGGGGAACCAGTACCGGTACCCCAGATTACCGGGTTAATCCGAAACTGCCGGTACAGCAAAATACCGGCAGTTTCAGATACCGGGGGAACCAAAATTCCCACCCCTAGTATCTTGCTGGGTGTGAACTACTCTTGCATTTGAGTTAATAGTAATCCATTTATAATTAAGTTATTGGATAATAACAATGCTTGGTTTATGTTACTTATGTGTATATATATGAGGGGCCCTTTACGGTCTGGTCCCCTCATACCTCAGGGACTGCCTCGCCCTCTGCGCCCCAGAGTGGCTCCTTTGGTCCGCCGGGGGTGCCTTCTTGGAGGTCCCCCTTGTTAAACAGGGGGCCACAATGGAGAAGGCATTCTCGGTGGCCAGGCCACACCTTTGGAACTCCCTTGTGGAGGAAGCTCGCCTGGCCCCCAGCCTGTTGACATTCCAGCAAAGTTGCAAAACCTGGCTGTTCGCCCAGGCCTTTGGGAAGGGTGGGAGGGTAGGGTGAGGTGGGTTTTTTTTAGCTCCTCCACCTGTTCTATTATTGATAATATTTATTGCTGAAAAAGGCATTGAGCCCTGTTTTAATATTTTGATTGTTATGAATATTTTAAATTGTATTTTATCGTTTTATATTGTATATTGTTTTATTGTTGGAAGCCACCCCGGGCTGCTTTTGCAGGAAGGGCGGGGTATAAATCTATGAAATAAAATAAATAAATAAATAAATATATGAGTATATACGGTTTTATTGAAGTTTGTATATGATTATTATTGCCTGATACGCTGTTAATTTTTGTATTTTGGGCCAGAGCGAAAGCTAGTGCCATGAATAAATAACCTACAGCAAATAAAGATATTAAATTGTCTGTCCAAATAAATGTGCTCACATAGTACAGGAGTGACCAAACTGTAGCTAAGGACCCACATGAGGCTTTTTGGCAGTTCAAGTGCAGCGGCTCTTAGCAAGCACCAGTTCCAGGTCTCGCCCTGCCTTAATGGTTCCATGTCTTACTTCATTGCACCCAAGTCTCAGCAGCTGAATTGCAGCTGGTCATCAGAATCTCAATGACTCAACACCTCAATATCGAGGTTTTACAAATCCAGTTTTAAAAATAATGCATGAGCCACGGGCACCGCTGTTTTCAATGGCGATCGGCGACTTCCGGTACGTGTAAACACTCCCCATGTGACTTTTTAAAGAGTGAATTTGTCAATCCACTGGATTCCCCGGCTCATCTAAAAACACCCTGTCTTCTGGATTGTCAAGAACCTGGGTCAGGCTGCAGTTGGTGTAGGGTGCTGCTGAGGCACAATCAGAGATGAGAGGAGGAACCAAGGAGCAAGCAGAATCATAGTACAGAAGCTGTATCTAGGGTAGAGCTGAAGAGGATCAGCCCTTTTCTCTTAACAGAAATTTTCTGCTTTTTTTGGAACATTTTACAGAATTCTTCCATGGATTCTAAACTGCAGCAGAAGTTCTGAATGGAAGGTGTCACCATTTTGTGAATGTACAGTACAGGACAAAAGTGATTCAGATTTCCAGTGAAATATAGACTGGATTGGAATGTGTGGGTCCAAAACCAGAAGGATTCTGCCCTGAAGTTTCATTTCAGCCCTAATCCAGGCAAGGATCAGAGCTATAAGGTCAGTCCAGCTAGGGTGATAAGTGGAGCAAGGGCTGGAGTGCAGGTTTTGAGGCAGGGAAAGGGATGGAAATTAGCAGCTGAGGATGTAGGCCAGGAGATTGAAATAGGATTGTATCGACACAGGAACACACTTACACACAGGCCCATATAGGTTCCATGTTTGGACTTTCCTGCTTCTTGCGTGCCCTTTAGATAATTCCATATAGTCAATGAGGAAGAAAGTGGTTCTGCCCAATCAGGCTCTGGGGATGTGGTACATTTGCAAGAGCATCTGAATACAGCTGCTGTCTGTTGTGCTGTGGAGAGTTCCTTGGTGGCAACATAGTGGGAGCACGTGTTCTGGATCTGGATGCTAGCTGAGTGCTCAAGCACATCAGTACCCAGTGTACAGCAGTGGGAAGAGCGTCTGGTCCACCCCAAAGGTGGCAAAGACTGAGTACTGATGGTGGAGCTAAAGTGAAAATTCAGATCAAAATACAAACTGGACAAATACCGCACATTCTAACATGTAAATCTGAAATTGAACTTCTGAGCAGATTTGCAAAATTCACACTAAAATATTCACTAATTGGAAATCTGATATTTTGAAAATCCCATAGTTGGTAATGCAGTTTTCATGCCTGAATTTATTAAACAATGGCTGGCTTAGACTGATCAAACTCAGCTACAAAGGCAGCTATTGAATTTTTTGAACTGAAATTGAAGTGCTCAGAGGGTATGGATCCAAATTCATAGGATCACAGGACTGGAAGTAACCTCAAGGATTATCTAGTCTAGCCCTCTGTCACTAAACAGGCTCCACAGTGCCTACACCATCCCTGAAATACATCGGTCTAGCCTATTTCGAAAGGCCTTCAGTAATGAGGTCTCTGCAAACAAGTTTGAGAAGATTAGCCCCTGCCCCACTTTACAAACAGTGAACCCAGTCCAACACGTGTGTGTGAGTTGTGCATGTACACGTGCAGGAAAGAGCCTAGTGTTAAGGCACAGAAAAATCAGGCAACTTGACTACAATATGTGGAAGATTCAGAAATTGAACTCATACCTCCCAAATTCCAGTTCAGGGCTTTAACCATGAACACAACTTCAAAATTAAAGGAATTGTACATACATGTATGAATTCTCTCAAGAGCCAGACTTGAATCATTGTCTTTCTAGCGCAACAATATTCTCCACCCCACCATCATGAAAGAAATCACACACACATCCCCTTACCTAAAACACACCTGGCTGAACCCTTAATCTTCCAGTTCCCTTTTCATTGCTCTACCACCTGACCATTGGCAAGGTCAATTTCTAAATAAATACTATTTTCGTTCCAAAATCCAACTAAGTGAGTGTGAAAAAATGCAAGACAGCTGCACCTTCGGTAGTACATGGGGAAGGCAAGAGGTTGTGAAATACCGAGGAAGGCACCAGATGCAGTAAGTGGAATGGTTGGAATGATAGAGCAAAGTATAAACAGTGTGTAGGATCAAGTAAGTGGGTGGAAGGACAGGAGGAATTAGAAATAGCTACAATAACAAGGTTCTGAGTGAAATATGTGATTCAGAAGACTGATGGGATACCAGAGGGAGCAGTCCTATCATTTATAATCCATTTACCATAGCTGACATCCTATCCTTTGAGTCCCAATAGCCTCCCTCCATGTTATTCCACTTCCTCTCCTGTTGGTTTCTTTCTCATTCCACACACCCCCTTACTTCTATTCCATATGACACAGACAGATAAACATTGTATTTCTCCAAGAGCTTTTGAGTTCTCTGTGAGGGGAGTGGGGGTTAGAGGGGCAACTTGGCCCCAGGACATCTGGGTTGTCTGTTACAATGTTGAGAGCTGAACAGGGCAGAGGAGAAAAAGCTAGGAACCAGGTCTGTTGTGTTGCCTGTGAAGGGAGTGCAGCCTACTGGATTAGAGTGGGGTGGAGAGGCTGGAAGCCAGGAGTCCCAAGTTCTCTGTTAAAGGGTTGGGACCAAGTAGATTAGATGGGGAGAAGGAGCGGGAGCCAAGACTCCTAAGTTCTCTCATTCTTAAAGAGGAAGCAAAGGGGGTGAGGGTCCAGCTCACACCCTCCTGTTCCCAGCTTCAGTGTTGCCCCCAACCTGCAAAAAGGAAGAGGATTGGGGCTGTGTTAGGAGCCACTATTACCGGCTCCAGCAGCGGCTTGGCCGTGGATGGGGCCGTGTAGGGAGGGTACCTGGCGAGGGAACCAGGAGGGTGCGGGGTGCCGTCCCCGCTGTGGCCACAGAAGAAGAAACTCCACCCGTTGCGGAGTGCAGTGGGATGGAACACACACAGCCACCGCCAACTAGTGAGGAGGCAGAGCCAGCTAGGACTATGCGTCGCTCTGCGCGCATACGTGCACAGAAGGAGGCGGGCAGGCACAGTTAAAGGTAGAGACTGGCAGTGAGTACATTGCCGGAGATCAGGTCACTGTGAGACCGGCACCCCCTTTGTGTGTGTGTGTGTAGCGAGTAGCGACCTATAGCCTTGGAAACAGTGGAGTGAGCGTGAGAGGGTGGAGTGTGTGGTAGAGCATGTCGGTGAGTGAAAGGAGGAGAGAGGTGGGCGTGGGACTGGTATTGTTTATTAGCACTTCCTCCCCTCTCGTGTCTGGAGCCCTTCCTCCATTTTGTCCCTGAGAAAATTACTTTTATCCCTTCCTCCATTTTCCTGGAGCTTCCCCTGTTGATCTGACTCACCAGCCCCCCTCCCTCCATTCCTTGTTCACAGTGTGGTTGAGTGTGGGTGGATGGTGGTAGCAGAGGGAGTGTGGTGAGAGAGGTAACATGGGGTTTTAGCACTGCACTGTGGTGTATCCCCCCCTCCCCCCATGATGATCTTGCCTTGTCCCCTGTTGGGGAACTAGGGCACTATAAGATCCTGAGGAGTTGTTTAACCTGTAGGGTGCCTTCAAGCCCCATGGTGAAAGCTGGTGTGTTTGTGTTTTGGGGCCCTCTAGGGTTTTCTGGGTCCCTTCCTTTCCCTCCGGGGTCCCCCATCCCTGACAAGCTGAAAGATGAAGGCAAAGTGTGGGTGCATGAAGCCTAAGTTGTAAGTGAGCACAATATGTGAGACTGTACAATCTCTTTATTGCTAAAATGGCATGGACGTTAAGGCAGAAGCCTTAACTTGTAATTTCCATGCTTTTTAGTGCATGATTGAATTTGCAAGAGCCTTAACTCTTCTTGTAAACCGTAGGTTTTTTTTTTGCTATGGAATATATATCTTTGTCCTCTAAAAGGAGGACCATGTACGCATCAATTGATCTACTGGGAAATTTTTCTAGTATAGAAGAAATTAAACTTTCCCAGGGTAAAAGATGGAGATTACAATATAAGATATGAGCTAGAGTTTCAACATCACCCAATTCACAAGGGCAAAGGGGCTCCCTAAAGGGAATTAACTTGTAACACCCTTTTAATACAGCAGAGGGAAATGCATTTAATCGTGCCCAGAGGAAAGATTTCCTATATTGTGATAGCATTAGATTTTCCAAATAAGGCATGGGGGGAAACTTAGGTCCTTTTTACATGGGTGCCCCCCCCCCAACATCACACATGAGGTGGGGGTGCCCATGAGAATACCATGGTGTGTGTGTGGGGGGATGCATGGATGCCCGTGGGAACACAGCGGGGAGTGGGTGGGGGTGCGTGCGTGTGTGCTCCCAAGCTCCACCCATCATCCACGCACGGAGCAACAGGCACCACTGACAGAGGCTCCATACATGGAGGTGGGTGGGGGTCCATGGGAACACCCCCCCACCTACCGCCTACCTTTCGTGCCACCCACACATCCCACCACCCACCATGGCTTGCATGAAAAAGGCCTTAGTATTCATAACAGAGAGATAGAAAATAATAGAAGAAGCAGATCTCACACCTTGAATATCCAGCTGTCAATTTACATTGAGCAGGATCCGACCTGTCAGTAATAGGGTCAGGTAGGTTCCCAATGGGATGCGCAACACCCCCCTCCCTGGCTTACCTGGGTCTAAGGAGCTCAGTAGCACTGCTGGGCAGCTGGTGGCAGAGCAGAGTTATCCAGGGTGACAGAGGAGGTTTGTGACAGGGGACGTGGGACTGACACACATCTGGTTCATTCAGGAGGGACTTGTGCATACTCCAGAAGCTGCACCAGGACTCTGGGAAGGCATATGAGCCTTGTGTCCAATCTCCCCCTATCCACCACCACTCTTGACTACCCTATTCTGCCTCCTCTGCTGCCAGCTTCCCACTGCTGCCTCTGCTTCCCAGGACCCAGGTAAACCGAGGAGGGTTGGGGAGGGGGCAAGGAGGGAGGGAGGATTTACTGCCTGTCAGACACTCTCACCAGTGTGCAGGAACCCAACAAATCCCCACAGGAGTTCCTGCATATCAATGAATATTTGTGGGTAGCAAGCCCACTACCCATTTCAGCACTACATTTGATGCTCAAATTCCCATATGTTATAACCAAAAATTCTTCAAATATTCAAGCAAAAAACTTAGGGTGTTTTCAGACGTTACAGGGCCGCTTGGCCCCGTACCAAAAACAACCCATTCATTCCCCGCCGGGGTCACCCCATCACGCCATATCAGACGTGCCGGGGGGATCCCGGTGGGGAATCTGGGAGGGGGCGGGGCCGCGCGGTGCAACGTGCGGCCGCACGGCCCCGCCCCCTCCACGCACCCCGCCGCCCGCCCTCCGGGGAGACGGGCAGGCGGCGAGGCCAATGCGGCTGCCGCTTCGGGCCAGAGTTGCCACAGCCCGGGATCCCGCCGGTGATCCCGGGCTGTTTTTTGGTCCCCGCTGGGGATCTTTTTGACCACGCTTCCCGGGACATTCCCCCAGCTAGCCCGGGAAGCGTGGTTCAAATTGACCCTATGTGCGGATTGACCATGGCAAACATCTGGTGGCCACCAAACAGACGTTCGAGACACAGTGACCACAGGTGGGTATTCACTGTGGTTCACTGTGATCTCGTAACGTCTGAAAATACCCTTAGTTTTGGTATACTACAGGAAGATATCTGAAATGGGACATTCCTTCTGAAACAGAAAAGATATTTTAAAAGTCTTTAATTAATCTTGTCCAGAGTAGATCTGGTAACAGTCAGAACAATGTGACTGGTGTCTTCTAGGGAAAAAGCAGTGCCAAATACTTATATAGTTAGGACAGACCTTGGTTCTTGGCTATTTGCCTTGCCATTGAACAATGTAAACAGAAATAAATGAAAGATTTGATTTTTTAAAATTTATTTATTTAAAATGTTAGCACTAGATAATTAAGGAGAAATCTTAAATTCATTTATTGAATGGATTCCAGTTACAGCACAACAGCTGGGAGTTATTTGGACAAGTATTAGCATCAGGTTTGTTTGATTGTTTTTAAAATCAACCTAGGAGAAATTATACACCGGTTAAATTATTGCGTGAACCCCTCATTCAGAAACCACACTAGGAAAAGAGCTGTTTTAATTTGTATGAAGACCAAAGCGCTGTCCTATTTCCTTTCCCACATGAGTCAACATCACAACATCTGCTAACACTATTCAAGGAAGCAAATAAGTAGGGACAATTTTTGGTTGACCTGATCTGGAACAGACAAGATTTATTAGGCTTTTTAGATTTTACCTGCAGCTGTTTCATTTACATTCCCATCTGAATCTTTGACCTTAAGCCAACTGGAATTCAGTTATCATCTATACTTGAGCCAATAATATTTCCTATATCCACTCCTCTCACTTCCTAGGGGCTCTGTTTCCCTTGCAGATGAAGTACAAATTTGTTGGTCATGAATGAGTAGCTACAGTAGCCGTTTTATTCTAATCTTTTCCTCCGGCTGTGTATTTAATCATTTTGAATTGTCTTTGCAAAAAAAGAAAAGAGGAGAGAAAGAAAATGAAGGGAAATGTAGTGGCCCTGCTGAGAGTAAGTGGGGGCTGCAGGAGGATGGAATGTGGCTGAGGTTTGAAGCCACAGAAGCTACAGGTGAAGAGTCTGGGTTTAACTTTGTCATAAGAAGGAGATCAGCAGATCATTGTAACTATGGCTGAACTTAATAGTACGTCCTGGTATTCAGACTAATTTTTGAAGTTCCGAATAGTCAATCCGAGTAAGCGGAGGCAATTCTGTGTTCTTGCCGAAGATTTGGACTTCGGAGACCAAAGCACAGAACATTGGAAAACTTCGGAAAGTTGTTGCAAAGTTATTGACCCACAGCTAAAGCACTACCCAGAAAAGCACTACCTAGAAAATCAGACTAGCAAGAGTGGTACAGTCACTCCAGAAGACAACCCAAAAAAAGTGCAACTACATGCAGAAATCCCCCCCCAAAAAAACCCCAACAGTAGTGTACCCATAGCATGGCCCACCATCAGCAGTGAGTGCACCCACTTTATCATTGTGCCAACCAAGCAGGGCACAAAAATGCAGGCTAGCAAGGCATTCACTCAAGAATACAACAACACCCACAAAACAATCTGAAACTGCATGGAGAAATAAATCCCACCAAAAAAAGTCAGCAAGCACAGGCCCCAGAAGCAGTCACAAAATTAAGAAACCAGACATTCAAGCTTGCCCAGAACTTTCAGACCAGGAAACAGTATGCTGTTCTCAAGTTCACACTCCAACCACTGGACCACTCTCCCTTTCTACAGCTGATAACTTATTTATTTTATTTATAAAAGATTTTTATCCCACCCCTCCTGCCCACAGGGATTCTTGTGATTTCATCGTCATAATGACCAGCACAGGGGGTGGGGCAGGACAGGGCCGGCCTTACTGCGGGGTGGTTAGGGGCGGCCACCCAGGGCCCCGCTCCTGAAGGGGCCCCGTGCCCAGCTCCCAGCCCGAACCCCGCGGTAAGGCCAGCCCTGAGCGCGGGGCCCTCGGGAGCCAACTCACCACATCTGACAGGCAGTGGAGGGGGGGCCAGCAGGAGTGAGGGAGAAGCAGAGGCCCCAATTCTCCCACACTCCGTGCCCCCCCCCGCTGCCTGTCACAGTCGACCAGGGAAAATGAAGAAGAGAGCAGGGGACACCCCACCTCCCCCTCATTTCCCCTGGCTGAAACTGCCACTTCGGCTACTTGGTTCAGTCTATAACAGACTGAGACAGGCATCAGAGGGGGCCCGGCTGACCAGCATCGTGACGTGCGGGAGAGGCATGGCCTCTGTCTTCTTCTCCCTCACTTGGAAGTGAGGGAGGGAAGTGGAGTCCCCGCCTCTCCCTCATGCCACTGTTCCCCTCCACGGCCTGGTTGGGGCCCAGGCCGCCTCTGACCTCAAGTTGAAGTTGGCGGCAGCGGCGGCGGCCCGGAAAGAGGAGCAACGCACGAGAGCGGTGACAGCAGATCAGGTAGGTGATCTGAACAGCTGCTTGGACTTGGTGATGGGGGGGAGGGGATTGCCCCTCCGCCCATCCCTGAGCCCAGGCCCGGGTAACACCCCAAGCCCGGCGGGGAGCACCTCCCTGAGCCAGGGAGCACCCTTAGGCCTGGCGGCCGCCTGCAACTTTACCATCAACAGCACCTTAAGTTAGTAGGGCCCCACATTCTTTCCCCACCCAGGGCCCTGCTTTTAGTAAGACTGGCCCTGGGGCAGGAAAATCATTAATGAAAGCCAAATAGACCATACAGGGTTTTTCTGGCTTCTGCTTCCAATTCTGAGATGGCCAATATTGATCTTTCCCTCATCTTTCATATTTGGGCTCACATTTGTTGTGGGAACTTTCCCCAGGGCTCAGCTGCCCCCCACCCTCACCTTGAATTTAATTGCTGGGGCTGTGCCCTGGGCAATGCCCCCCCCCCCAAAAAAAATAATTAAGTCTTGGGCAGGTCCAAGAACAAGCTTGGCAGTCCAGGTAAGCAGTAGACCAGGGGTGGGGAACCATAGGCCAAAACTGACCCATAGCCATTTTTTATTTCAACTCCGTTCCAGTTCCTGGATCTAGCCCATTGATCTAGTCTGTGTCCTCAAGCATTGAAAGAGTGACATCCGGGGAAGGGAACAGAGATGATGGCATGTGTGCAAGCTTAGATCTATGGCTTAAATCCATTACTCTGGGCCCTTTCATTTCTTCTCCCAAGTTGAGAACATACCTTAAACACACACAAACACACACACACACACACACACACACACACACTCCTTTTCAGTCCATGGAGTGTAGTTATTTTCTCATGAGAGGGAAAGTGCTTCCTACTCTTGCAGTACACCAACACTGGAAGAGTCTATTTGCTCAGAGAGTCTTCCAAGACCAGGAAATTTATAATTGGATGACGGCCAATAAGCAATCATAGCCCTTGTGCTGAGAGCATAGTTGACATTTCTCCAGCTTAGATATGGTGAAGATTCAGAGCTTTCCCCTTGACCCTGCAGGCCTAGATTCAATACCTACATTTGATATTGTATTGACAGCAAATAATCTGAAACTAGACATATTTTTATGATTGAGCTGCATGTTTCACTACTTGATTTTGCCTCTCTTTTACCAAAGGGAATATTTTGTTAGAAAATTTGTGATGGAGGACAAGGAGGAACTAAACATTAAAAGTTTTAAAAGTTTTCAAGTATGATGCTAATAATATTGGGATACTAATAACAGGGAATGGTGGTACCATGCTCAAAGGTGGTGGTATCATTTCCCAAGAGAAGATGATATATCATTACTTAGTAGAACCCCTCCTCCCCCACCCCGCCAAAAGAAAAAAGCATAATTCAAGCAAACACCTGGAGATTGTTTGGACTGCTTAATTAAAAAACGTTTTTAAGACAGATTCATTTTGTACTAGCTAGTATAAAAATAGCCACAGGAAGACAGTTTGCTGTGAAGAGGGTTTTGAAGGAGGATAAATATCTAGTCATCTGATCGTAGGTCAGTGTGAGTCATAGCTTCCAACAGCTAGGAGAAAACAACACAGTATGTTGTGCTAAGAAGTGCGGACACCAAGATGTATATGTAGCTAATGAGCAATCCAGTTTGGAAAGGTGGAAATTAGAACTAGATTCGTGCAGGGCATTCTACACAGAATCAACACATTGTTTTATTATTACCTTGGCTCTGACTCAGAAAAGCATTAAGCATACGTAGCCCCAGAGGGTTGGCATGTGAGCCCACTGTACTTGTGTGGTGGTGGCAAACCACCCACAGGTTCATGAGTCTGCTCTCTAGGGCTAACAGACCCAGGTCTTTCACCTGAGAGAGCAGAGGCTCATGCAGATGGAACAAAGAGACCTACAGTTCAATTCCTCCAACTGAAAACCCTGCCCAGGTGTCAGGTTATAAGTGGCGGTCTGTGGGTGATTTCAGACGTTACGTTGTCTGAAATCACCACAGTCAACCGCAGTCAAACGCGGAGGGGGTTGAAAGCAGATGAATGTCTGGTTGCTCGCACCCAGATGTTCACCTCAGTCAACCACCCACATGGTGAACCTAACCATGCTTTGTTCTCCTGCACCACGGTGGCGAACAAAGCATGGTTAGGGGGAATCCAGAATGCGGTGAAAGAAAAGTAATGTCTGTTACCTTACCTTCACTGCAGTCCAGAGTCTCGATGGCGGGTGGTGGGCAGCGGCAGTGACTAGATAGGCTGCAGCGGCTGCCAGTTTCATGGAGGGTGGGTGGCTGGGGAGCACAGGGTGTGGGACCTTGCAGCCACACACTGCGTTGCATGGCCCCGTCCCCTCTGGGGGATGGGGGTTCGCAATACATGTGACGGCCAGCAGCATTGACCCTGGGCCGTGGTTTGGTGGTCCCCACGGCTGGGGGCAAAGGGGCGAACATCTGTTGGCACGCCCCTTGACCCCTGCCCGTGGTCCGAACCACCACACAACCCAGGGTCAATGCTGCCGGCCGTTACGTCTGAAATCACCCCGTGTGGAGCTAGAAGCTGGGTGAACCTGGGCAGCATTTGCTCAACCCAAGTGTGAAAATAAGGAGTAAAATTCTAGACGTGTAATGAAATAATTTGTGAGGACGACATTTTCCAGCTGGGATGCGAAAATTAAGATGTCATCAAAAAAACTAAGTGTGGAATCCATGATTGTGGGTTGTGGGTTGCATTGAGACATGGGTATGCTGGCAGTAAGGGTGAAGAGCAACTGCTGAAGCTGGTCAGAATTCTAACAATGTCCTTTGCCAATGGGGATTAAGAATGATTTATATTTCCCATGAGGCAAAGGGGCATAAAAGTAGGGTGAGTTGGACCTTTGGCTGCCCTAAAAGGGCATTATTTATCTAAAATTATACTTTAGAATATAATTTTCATGTAGTGGAAATAGTTAAGAGTTTCTGCTCTTAGTCTTAACTTTCCCTTCCTCCTTGGGATGGGAAGCCCATGCAAAAAAAGCCACTGCCAAAGCTGCCCAGGCCATAAATGGAATCTTAGCTTTTTATAATAGGTTCCAAAAAAGGCCCTGGCCAGAAGCAATGTCAGCTGTGAAGGTCGAACTTGAGTCCACTTTGCTGTATGGGTCTGAGATTTTGGGAGGTGATGAGAAGGCAGTTAAAGTTGTTGAAGAGGCCCAATCTTCCTTTTTAAGGAAGTTACTTGCAGTCCAGAAGGGAACCCCTGCTCCTATGACTATATTGGAAACAGGAATGATGAACATTAAAACAACGGCAAGACTCCACCTAATACACCATTGGATTAAGGGTGATTTCAGATGCTACGTGGTCCCGATTCACCACAGTGGAGTCCCAGTGGTGCCGAGCTGCCCAACCACCCCCCGTGGTCCAGGAAGGCACCGAACAGATGTGACTGGAGCAGGACCATGGCAGGGAATTGGACTGATGGACCATGGCCCGGGGCAGCGCAACAGTCGTGATGCTGATTCCCAGCCATGGTCAAAACACCCAGAAGGCACCGGGGAGGGGCAGGAGGAAGACATGGACGGCTGAGGGCAAATGAAGCCAAATGCACCTACAGGGAATGCCCACACAAGGGAAATGGGAAGAGAGGGGGAAGAGGGAGAAGAGCCGCTGAGGCGGCACACACAACAGGCACAGAGGCAACGAGGTCACAGTGGAACACAAAGCACAAACACACGCCCGGGCCCATGCACACCCATACAGGCAAGGAAGGGAAGGGGGAACACAGCGAGACAGACTACACACACGGCACAATGGTCACAGGGGGGAGGGAGGGGGGCAAGGACAGGGAGCAGGGGAGAAACCAGTCCAGGGGCAGGGCCGGACATGGGGAATGGCATTCAGAACCCCCACAACAGCACAGCCTGCACGGGCACCACCACAGCTACACAGGCAGTCCAGGAATGGGGGAACCCCACATGGGCAGAGCACAGGCACAGGGTGAGACCACATGGAACAGGGAGCAGCCTGGGAATGATCCAGGAGGCAGACAGGCACCCCAAGTGCCGACGAGGGTGCTATGGATGGGATGGAGGAGAGCCGGAGCCATGCAGCCGGTCCAAATACACACACACACCCGAGAGGATGCCAGGAAGTGCGGGCCGGGGGCCCCAGATCCCCATGGTCATAGACTCACCCAAGGGGGGGGCACAGGCACAGGAGGGATCGCAGGCAGACGAGGAAGGTCAGCAGCACCTCGGGGTACTGGGTGCCGGCTCGAAGATCAGGACACGGCCACTGGAGAAGGCAGCCATGGAGGGGAACACCAGTTGCAGAGGTGGATGGGAGGGCCCATGGAGGGGTCCCAGAGCCCCAGGCAGGGGCATCAGAACCCTGGAACGCAGGCAGCACAGCAGCAAGGCTGGGACATCATGGAGGTAGCGGGCAGCGACCCACAGCATCAGGGCAGAGGCGGGAGCTCACAGTGGGCCCAGCAACCAGGGCCCAGAAGGTGCAGGGGGTCTCACAGCCAGCTGCACGGGGTCACGAAGGGGCCCGGGGTCAGATGGCCCACCAGGTGCACGAAGTGGGGCCAATGAAGCGTGCTCTGATGGTATCCCAGTGCTGCCATGTGGTGGGCAACCAGGTAGTATGCCTAGAAGGGATCCTGCATGGCGAACCCCACCTGCACATCAGAAAGGGACCACACACCAGCCAGCAACACCAGTTCCGCCCCGGTGGCCTCCGACAAGCCATAGTCAGCAGCTGAGGACCACGGAAGGTGACCCAGCTCCAACAGGTGGTGATAGACCACCCCACAGGACTGCTGGTACCTACGGGCCCTGTGAAAACAGGCAAAGAAGGACATGGCCAGGGCGGGGCCCCCCTCCACCAGACAGGCCATGTAGGCAGCCAGGCTGTACACAGAGAGGGCAGACACGGTCTCTGATGCTGACCACTCCACATGTGTGCACCTCATCTCTGGGATGCGCCCATCGGGAAAGGGATGCAGACCCAGAGTCTCCGTGTGCAGCCGGCAATCTCAGGCGCTCACCTCATAGTCAAAGTAGTGCAGGCCAGAGCTCAGACTTGCATAGGCACCTGTCAGGCTGTCCGGGCATCTCAGGAGCAATTGCACTGCTGGGGAATGCCACAGGTCACACAGGGCCATGGTCTCACGGAAGGTCCAGAGTTGGGGAGCGCCGGGGGTGGAGGGGCCCGCAGGCACCGGGGAAGCCCTGCCAGCCATGGTCCAGCACGCACCTGATACTAAATGTAAGGTGAGAGGGGCCCCACAATCCCTGGAGGGATGGGAGGGGAAGCAGGGGAACCCCAAGGTCAAGCGATAAGGCCACAGGCCGCAACAGGGCACAGCTAATGATCAAGGCGTGGGGTGCAGACCCAGAACAGTTGCTGGCACCGAGCACACATGCAGGACATCCTACACACAGCTCAGCATGGCGAGGACAACAGGCAGCCAAAACACAGAGAGGTGGGAAGTGATGACAGCAGGAATGCAGTTGCAGGCCGCTCACGCCCGGGCGCAGGCTGGACCATGTGCCAGGCCCCATGCAGGGACCGCAGGTGTGCAAAATGGGGAGCCCACTGCTGCCCCACCCCTGTCGCCTTGTGGGAACTGGCCCAGATGGCTGGGGAGGGCGGCAGAGGCGACGTGTGACCCCCTGGCCAGTAGGCAGATCGCAAACAGGGGGTGTGGCGACACGTGCCCCAGCTTATAACGGGCATGGCTCCAACCCACCTGGGCCACCGTTCACCATGGAGCTGGGCCAGTTGAGCACCTGCAGGATGCACCTAGCAGTCTGCGCTGACTGGCACCGCTCGTACACGGACCTCCTGTACATCCAGAGAGCAAAGGTGCACCTGACCTCCCGTCTGTGGGTGAGCATGGCCTAGAGCACTGCTAGATCCAGGAGAGCCCACCACTGTCATAGGTGCTCCCTGGTCTGGCTCAGGGCCCAGAACGTGTTTGGAATGAGCCAGAAGGCCCTAATCCGCACCCAGCAGCGGGCTGAAGCACTCCGCGAGGTGGCCAACCGGCTCCAGTGGTGGAGGGAGACCATGGGCCTCACTGCCCAGCTCACTATGCTCATTGCCTGGTGGATATGGGTCATGGAGCAGGCACAGTGGTGGTGGGTCAGGGCGCTGGCTCAGTGGGACGAGGCCGCCTGGAGAGCACACTTTCAGATGGACAGGCGCACCCTACTGCAACTTGTGGAGCTGTTAATGCCCTGGCTGGAGAGGCAGTACACCTCTCATATGGACCCCCATTCCCATGGTCCAGCGGGTGGCCATCGGGGTCTGAGCACTAGCAACGCCCGATTCCTGCTGGTCCATCTTTCAGCATTTCGGCTTTGGGGTGAGCACCGTCACCAGTATCCTGCGAGACATCTGCGAGGTGCTGGAGCACGTGCTCCTCGACCGATCGATCCAGCTGGTGGCCCAGGAGGCCGTGATGGCCTGATTTGCGGCTGGAGGGTTCCCCAACTGCATGGGTGTAGTGGATGGCACCCACATCGAGATCTTCTGCCCCTCAGATGGAGAGGCTGAGGAATATGTCAACAGACACGGGTACCACTCCCTGCAACTGCAGGCAGTCATGGACCACCTGGGGCAGTTCATAGACATTTTCATGGGCCACTCAGGGCACATCTACAATGTCCAGATCATGACCATATCACCCTTCTATGCCCAGATGTACAGCGGGGACTTTGCGGACATGGGGATGACCCAGATTGAGGGGGTGCTGATGCCCCCCTGTATACTGGGGGACCCAGTCTACTCACTCACCTGGTGGCTGATGAAGTCATACCCAGTCACCAGGAACCCTGTGGAGGCGCTGTACAATACCCGCCTGTGTGCAAGCAGGACCGTGGTTGAGAGGGCCTTTAGGACCTTCAAGCAGCGCTGGAGGAGTCTCACGGGCCTCCTGGACTACATGTTGGAGACCTCGTCCCTTGTGATCAGAGTCTGCTGTGT
Source organism: Sphenodon punctatus (assembly GCA_003113815.1). Taxonomy (NCBI): domain Eukaryota; kingdom Metazoa; phylum Chordata; class Lepidosauria; order Sphenodontia; family Sphenodontidae; genus Sphenodon; species Sphenodon punctatus. The sequence goes on along the minus strand of QEPC01002298.1, from coordinate 3,893,204 downwards.
GCTGCACAACATGTGTGAGACCAATGGGGCTGCCCTCGACTACTCCGTATTGTGGCGCCCTACCGACCCCGTGCCTCTCTATGTGAACGCAGAGAGCCCGCGGGAGTACCGGTATGCAAAGCGCATTCATGCAGCCCTGGACAGGCAGATTAGGCCAAGGCATGAGCGCGCACATCCCAGTCTCCATGAACCCAGGGGCCCTACCAGCAGCCTGGATGCCCCCCTCAATGCCCACCCGCCCCCAGCCCCGGGCCCATGAACAGAACCACGGACTGTGGTGCCCATACATTTATTGTGATCACCACCTACAGGTACTCCCTCCAGAGGCCTACAGGGACCAGGAGGCAGATGCGCAGGCCCAGCAAGTGGCAGAGGTGGTGGGGACACCGAGGGGCCCGGCATCAGGCCAGGGGCAGGAAGGTTGCCTGGCATGATGGCTGCCATCATGTACGTACTCATGGTCCCCGTGTGCAGGAGCAGCGAGGTGCCTATGTCATGGGAGTGGTCCATCTTGGCCCAATTCTCCCTCATCATCCTGTTGATGGCCAGGTCTAGCCACCCAAACACCTGCACCTGCCTGCTGTGCTCCCAATGCTCCTGCCTCCGTTCCAGTCGCACCTCCGCCTGGAGCCTCCGGTCCCTTGCCTCCGCTTGTTGTACAGCCATTTCTGTGGCCGTCTCCATCTGATAGATGACCACGATCATCCACTCGCCCTGCTCGGTGATTGAGTGGACTATGTCCTCCACCTGCTCCTCCCTCCGGCACCGTACCCGTGCCCAGTGCTCCCTCATCCATTGCACCGGGGGCATGGGGCCAGCTGGGACCCGTCGGGTTGCCCTATTGGGGTACACATTAGGGGTTGGTTAGGCACCCCAGCCACCCACCCTCTGTCCCATGGCAAGGCTGGGGGGGTCATGCCCCCCCCTCGGGGTGGCAGCCGGAGCCCTCCCCCTGCGATCCCCTGTGTCCAGGCCCCCCTCCCCCGCACCACAAGTCCCAGGTCCCCCGCCCGGGCTCCCCAGGCACCCTCTCCCCCCCATTTTCTGTTGTGCCTCACCTGGGACCTCTGGTTGCTCCCGGGGCTTCTCTCTGAAGTCCTCCTCGCCCGCCTGTCACAGGTGCTGGGGCGTGCCATGCCCTGTGGGGATATGGGAGGATTTGGGTGGTGGTAGACTGAACATGTCCCCTTGTGGCCCCCTGGGGCCCCTTCCCGTGGTCTGGGGTGCCCTGGATTTCTGGGGGTGGCTCCATGCCAGGTGTTCCCCCCCTTTTCCCCATCAGCCCATTCCCCCCATCCATTTCCCCTCCCACCTGCATGCTTACCCTCGATGTTGGACTAGGATCCCTCCAAGGTGTGAGGTGACAATGGATCCCTTCATGTGAAGGATGTGGTCCAGGCTGTCATAGTAGAGGGCGGTCCAGGCTCCATGCCCGGACCACCGGTTGTTGTCCTTGATGGCCTTGTAACCCCTCTTGAACTCCTTCACCTTTGATCTGCACTGGGCCACAGTCCTCTGGTGCCCTGCCGCCTCCATGTCCCGCACAATCTCCATGTAGATGTATTCATTCCTCTGGTTCACGGCTAGCTCCAGCTGGTACTCCAGAGTCCCCCAGATCCTTATGAAGTCCTGGGTTTCCCTGTGCCCCATTGTCCCCCTCGGTGGTACGGCCATCTCCCACGTGGACCCTCCTGGTCCTGGTCCTCCTTCTCCTCCTGCTCCTCTCCTCCGCCTGCCCTCCGCCCATCTCCTCCGGGGGCTCGGGCTTCCGTGTCTGTGGAATGTAGGGGGGGGGGTTGATTGCCATGTTGCCTCATCCCTGCGGCCCTTCCCC
>QEPC01002298.1:3833495-3890120 GCA_003113815.1 Sphenodon punctatus | reverse complement strand
CCCCCCCCAACCCCCCAGGGATCACCCCTACTAGAGTTCAGCGCTTGCTTACCTTGCGGAGCTCCGGCGGCAGCGGCGGCAGATCCGGCGGCCTCAGCGCCGACTGTGGCTGCCGGCGTCAGAGACTCTCTAGGCCTTCTGGGGAAACTGGGAAGTTCCCCGGAAGGCCTAGAGTGTCTCTGATGCTGGCAGCCACAGCTGGCGCTGAGGCCGCCGGACCGCCCGCCGCCGCCGCACCCGGAGCTCCGCAAGGTAAGCAAGCGCTGAACTCTAGTAGGGGTGATCCCTGGGGGGTTGGGGGGGTGTTAAACCCCCCCAGGAATCGTGTCATACTTACCGGCAGCTGCGGGGATGCCGCGGCCGCTGGTGCTGGGGGGTGGACTCGCCTCTGAGTCTTTTTTTAAACAAAAACCCAAGCTGGGCAGGGTGGGTGGGGGGTGTCCCCCCTTCCACCCGCGCAGCCTGGACTCGGGGAGGGTTTGTTTTTTGTAACTTTTGTGCTGGGGCTTTAAGTTTTTTACATTGCAGCCACTTTTAAATGGCTGCGATGCAAAAAAATCTGGTACCCCGGAATCCGGTACCCGGACCGGATTACCGGGTCGAATCCGATAATGCCGGTACGCCCGGTACCGGCATTATCGGATACCGGATTTACCAGTTTTCCCGCCCCTACTCATAACATCTGAAAACACCCTAAGATTCAGGTATTTTTACTGGGGAGATTACCCAAATTAGCAGTACTAGATGCCTCCAGGACATAAGGTATTAGAAAGTCCTGTATCAGTCACAGATTATGGGGCATTTCTATTCAAGAGAACCTAGCAGCAGCAAGGATACTTAGATGTGCCCCTTTATGCATTTATATTAAGGAGTTGTCTCAAACTCCATATTTTCCTTAATTGAATATTTTCCCCATAGAGAGGTACTCACCAAACTTAGATTCAACCAAGTAGGGACTCAAGTGCAAAGGGGAGATTGGTTTTCAGCAAAGGTTATGTCCCTGCCCTCTGGGTGAGGTGGACAAAATCGTCCATTTTCTCTGGAAATGTATGTCAACTTTGGATCAGAGGAAAAGATATCTGCTCCCACTAGTTGTGGAACTTGGTCATTTTAACAACTTTGAAAAGACAATTTAGATTTTGAGAAATAATTCCCTTGGAGTGTTAAATGCCTTGGCATGATATGTACGTGCAGTTTGTAAAAGACACCAGAGATCTTTTAATTAAATTGGGTACAGTGATTAACAGGCGTTTGATTGCTAATTGTGATTTTGTACGATTGAAGATTTTAAGATTTGTGCTTAACTGATATCTTTACAAAGATGTTATCTTTGGAATTGTTTTTATCATGGTTTGGCTAATACTGCTAATAAATAAAATACTAATAACAACAACAACAACAACAATAATTTTCAGAGTTAATTTAAAAGGTAGGCCTAAGGGTTAGTAAACTGGGGGCTGTGTGTCTGGTTCTCTCTAACTGCAAAGACTATGGGAGAGAAGTTTACCCAGCTCCCAAGAGGTTCAGAGGAGGCTAGGCTAGTATGCTCCCAATGTATCACACTGGGCTTCACAGCAACTGATTTGTGATTGGCTGCAAGGACATTCTCCTGGGAGAACTGAAAAAGTGACTGCCCAGATTTTGAATCGTCACAGATGAAGAACTGCCTCTTACCTGGCTGGTGGATTCTAATTGGTCTATTGCATGGGAACTGATTGGGGGAGCTAGCATTCTGGCTAAGAGAAGTCAAGCTTCAACTGAATAAGCTCTTCAAGCTTCTGGATTCTAATTGGCTACCCGTCCCAAAAAAGCTAATTGTCAGGAACTGACATCCTGGCTGCATATCTGCAGTTAGGGCACTGAGCATTTTCAAGGGGTTATATTATGTTGTCACTGTTGTAATAGGAGTGATTATGTAGTTTTATTATTGTAAGTTAGATAAATAGTTAATTTATATAGCCTAATACAGACTAATATATAGTGTAACATATTATACTATATAATTTATATAGGTAGACATTCCATAGATAGATATTTCCTATAGAGCTACTCATTTGCCTTTAACTTGATATAAAACGAATGCATGTCTGATTTAAACTCTATTCCATGATTGATATTGAAGTGAGGAAGGATAGGTTCGTACGGATGTGCAGTGCAGCTGATATCTGTATCTGTATTTAGTAGGGATGGGAATTTCAGATTTGGTTAGAACTGAATCAACTCCAAAATGGCCAATTTGGTTCTCTCGAAATATTGGTTCTGGATTCTTTTTTTTAAAATTTGATTTGATTTATTTACGGCCTCAGCCAAAAACCAATAAATACAAAAAATAAAACCAGAAACATAATGTATACATAATATATACATAAAAACATAGTGCTTAAACTACCACCATAACAGGTTTAATCTATTTTCATCCAGGAACACAAATAACAAATTACGTCATCTATACCAACCCTAACTGTGTTTGATAAAAAAGCGGAGCAGCTATCCGAACTGGAGGAACCCCTTTCTTACATTTCCTAACAAACCCCTCCTTTCCATTTACTTCCATACCCTAAGAAAAACCTAATTTTAAGGCTCCTTTAGCCGCTTCTTGCGCTGTAGTTGGGCCACATATAAAAACCTGGCAAGTGCCATTCTAGTCTCCCAGTTCTTATATTGAAGACAGGTTCTGGATTCAGTTTGGGGCAATTTGGGGGTTTTGCATTGATTTTTTTTCCCAATGCAAAAAAAACAAACTGGAAAAAATACAGTGCAAAAAAAATCAAAACAAAAAAACCTTGAATCCGAAACCAAATAAAAAACTGAAATTCTGAGAACCGAATGCAAAAAACCCGAATCCAAAATTTTCCCTTTAGTCCCATCCCTAGTGTTAGTGTAATGAGATCTGGAGCTCTATATCTATGGCCATTTTTACACAGACCCATTTCCCCTGCTGGGTGTGCAGGTGGGTGTGCGGTGGGGGGTGTCCATGTAAATGTTGCGGTAAATGTTGTGGGTGGGGGTATGTCTGTGGGAACACCATGGGCAGTGGGTGCATGCGCGCTCCCTCACAACACCCACCTCCACCCATAACCCACCCATCGAGCCATCCGGCAAACTGGAGGAGGCTCCATGTATGGAGATGGGTGGAGGTGGATGGAGGTAGATGTGCACACACAGGAAAGGCCTCACACCCACCTCCACCTCCCGCCGGTGCACACCCATCTCTCCACCCATGCAGTCTGTTTAAAAACAGCCTAACTCTCATTTTAGCATGCACAATAGGTATTTTTTTAGACTTAGCCACTAATGTGAAATCATGGTTTGAGCAGTGTCTGAGAGGGATTCTGTTAAGCTGTATCTAAATTTCCTTCTGTGAGCAATAGCTTTCAAAGTAGCAGCAGGCAAGCTTTGTGAGGGTATGCGTGCCTCCACATGCGCTCCAGAGGTCTTGATCCCCATGTGTCCTGTGGCGGGCAATCGCTGCCACCACACTTTGGGCCCAGTGCAGGAAGCAGGACAGATGGTCACCCCCACAGGGCCGTCAGCTGGCCAAGTCACTGTTGGCCATCCAACCACATCCCGTGGTGAGACGAGGCAACACCTACACAAGTGGATGCTCAGCCCTGCCTCACCCCCTCCCCCAGCCCCACCCCCTCCCTCAGCCCCTCCCTCTATCCCACCATCATCTGTGATGTGGCCACATGGGACTGTAGCTACTGCTCACTGTTCAAAGCCCCACAGTGGACCTTGCCATGTGGCAGGGCAGATAGGGACAGGGCACACAAGCTGGGGCATGCTACCATGCTTTGGACAGTGGTACCCCACTTTCAGTAATGCTTCTATGTTCTGTATCCTCAACCTTTGCCCAAGGATGCAGCGCATAGCAGCCAAATGCTAACCCTGCCATGCGGCAGGGTGAACATCTGACGACTGCCAGATACACAGCGCACTGCATTGCATGGTTAGGTTGCCTGGAGTGGGGTAAGACGGCTGCACCCCATGTCTGCCAGGAGGGCAGATTGGCAACTCAACTCAATGAGGTGTAAGTCTTCATGATTGAGGTAGGCTATGTCTCCATGCAGGGCAGAGTGATGAAGTGTGGATCTTTGTGAATGAGGGTATGGCTGTCTAGCAGGGCAGAGTGGTGAGGTGCGAGTCTTCATGATGAAGGTATGGCTGCCAGCAGAGCAGTGTGAAGAGGCATGAGGTGATCTTTGAAAGTAGTGTTGAATCAAACAATTACAGCAAACAATTACAGCAAAAGCTATTTTCATCAGAAAGTAACAGACTATTCATGTGTGTTTGTGCAATGAGGAAACTTATCAGCTTGATCACTATTTTCACTAGTTCCCTTTTGGTAATTGCTATTCTTCGGTACTTCTGGTAATTCTTCCTAGGTATGATCACTGATAGCCACACACCATGTAATGTTACTTACATGCTGTTTATGTTTGCTTGTGTACAATCGTACGTTCACTATGTGTCACAGGGATTGGGGGAAGGAAGGGAAGAGGCACAGGGGAGGAGAAGAGAGAGAGGAAGGGGGTGGGAAAAACGGGCGGCTTCCTCTTGTCGTAAGTAATCTATCTGAGTATAGATATCCCTCAGGGTGTTAGGTGGGCTTTCCCTCAAATGCAGAGAGCAACCCGTTTCATCATTGGGATGGTAAAGAGGAAGCCAATAGCCCAAAGAAGGAAACACATAAAGGATTTTCTCAGTTGCTCGGGGAGATACTCAGGGACCTGGGCACCATGAAGAACTGTGGTGAGGGAGCAAGGGAAAAATGGTCCGCGGGAAAGGGGAAGATGGGAGGGAACCACAAGGGTTAGGGGAGTGTAGGGGAGGGGTAGGACTTGCACACAGGGGATGGAGTATTGAAAGGGGAGAGAAGGAAGGGGGTTGGAGGACAAGGCGCAAAGGAGTTAAGGGACCAAATACCAAGAACGCAAAATCACATATACAGGAACACAAACTGCGACTTAACAAGACAAGGACAGACCACGACTCTTACCACCTTTCACTCAGCAACAGGGAGGGGGAGGACACCAGAAGCATGCATTCAAGGTTCACTCTAATCAGGGATTCCAGAAACGGAGCACACAAGGATACAGGGGCCAGCTTCTCAAAATGATTACCGCCGGCGGCTCTTGCCCCTGCCGACATATTATATAGCTGTGAGTTCACCCGAGGATTAGCACGCTCAGGGCGGGGCCCCAACCCGCCTCTGAGTCTCGTACTGCGAGCGGTATGCCTGGAAGCTGGGCAGGGCCTGGATTCCCTCATGAGCGTGGAGCAGCCCCGCCCCCTTTTTCCAGAAAGCCTATCACTTCCTGTCCTTCTTCCCCGGCTGTTGCCGGGCAACAGGACTCCCGCCGCCCGTGATTGCCCTGTCAGCACGAGCGCTGACACTATGTAACTTTCCTCATTTCCCTTATTGGTCCTTGTTTTGGCTCCTTGTAAACTGTAAACTATGTTTTTATTGGTCTATTTCAAGGGTTAGCTCGTGTCTTCTGCATTCTGATGCTGGAAACTGTCGTAAAATGCCGGAAACTGATGGAAATACTGAAAATTAATTGGTGGAAAATACTGAAAAATATCAACAATAAAAAGTACCAAAGACTAATGAAAAATACAAAAAAAACCACAATCACAGCTGTCTATCTCGACAACAGCAGAAGTGTGTATTCAACAGATAGTGAGGAAATACTGACAAACAGTAGTAAACACTCTCAAAAGGTAAGTATTTCCTGACAGTAAGGGAACAGTCGTTCTTGCCTTAGCTTTGTTTGTATGGACTTCTAAGCACGGAGGCATGAGCAACATAGTGACTGTGGGCAGTGGATGACTTAGCTCATGTGTCTACTAAGAACACAGGTAGCTGTAGGAGTTATCGTGAATGACAGGACACACTGATCATGATCACTGACAGTGTGACTACACTGGTGGACCTGAGTTCACCTTGGGTCTAAGGCTGCTTTTAAACGAGACAAGAAACGCGGCTGATCCTTTGATCAGCCGCGTTTCTTTGTGCTCGTTTAAATTGAAAATGCACATTGAAGCCGGCTCTTCCCCACGTCAGACCGGGCAGGCGATCCTGCCCCGTCCAACGCGGATCGCCGCTGTGCCGGCTTCACGGCACACTTTGGGATATTTTGAGGAGTGCGCATGCGCAGAAGGGTGTGCATGCGCCCTGAGTCTCTACCCTGGGTCTGATGCTCTTCTGAGCATCAGACCCGGCGTAGAGAGAAAGGCGGGTGCCCGATCCCACCTCTGAACGATCCCGCTTGTTAGCGGGATCATCTAAAAGCGCCCTAAGCTTGTCTAGGTGTCATTTGATGGAGAATCTTCATATAACATGGGACCCACTTATTGCATATTATGAAACAAGGTAATACTTGCTGAGCCTGTGATTAGCAAGAGCAATGTATTGCCCACCCTTCCTCCCTGGTGCCATGACAACTCTGGGTATTGGATGAACAGAACACAGCCATATGTCAGAGGGAGTACAGCTGAAACAGGAGTAATACTGTCAGTTTGGGGTACCTGATGGGTTACCCAGGTATTGATCAGGCAGGTACCCAGAAACCTAAAAAGTCAGCATCTTCCAGTACTGATTTTTTAATTTTTCTGATTACTGCTGGGTATTATTGGGCCAGCAAACCAAACAACTGTGACAGAAATAAACAAAATGGGACCAGAAGTTGACTTTCCAGGACTGGAAGTTGATTTTCCAGTACAGTTAATCAATTCATAGGTATCAGAAGTCAGTAAATCAATAAGGAAGTCAAACAATTGAAACTGGAAGTTGACATTCCAGGACATCAGTACCCAAATCAGATACCAGCTGGTACCCGATGTTGTTGAGTTGATTCGGGTACAGGAAAATTGTTGAGTATATCTATCTTCATTGGGACTCGTTTCATCTCTAGGAGGGGGAGTGAGTAGTGAGGCATTTGTGAGGGTACATAAGCGAACAGGGTGTGACCGGGAGGGAAGAGGCCCCATGGTGGATGTCATGGCACATCTTTCTATTTGTGCAGGGCAGATTACAGCAGCAGATGCTTTACTTAATTGATTTCCCCAGGAAAAGGAAATAGGACAATGCATGCAAGTATAATATGATGTAGTTTGGAGAGTGTGACTCTTGTGGGCATAGAAAGAATCTAGGAAAAGAGAGGCCTTGCCCCCACAATAGCTGCTCTGTTGGCTCCAGGAGAGGTGGGAGACTGATGACATGTAATGTAAGGCAGAATACTCAGAGGTGGAGAGAGCTAACAGAGACCGGATGCAAGAAAGGTGGAACCGAAATTGAAGAAATGAGTCACATTTACATACCATTTTAGACATTTGAATGGAACGTGATGTACCTGGGGGAAAGAATCACAATAGATAGAATATATTAGGGCTGTAGCAGCATACGTGGTGTTCGACATTTGTAGAGCATTGTGGGCAACACGGCAAGACATAGACATTCTTGGAAGTCCATTAGTTGTGTGGGCAAGGGTAGGAAATGCGAGGCATAAAAGCATTTGTGAGGGACTGGCCCTTTTCAGCCAGACATTCTAACACCGATAAAATGGGGTTTACATTTTATTATACATTTTATTATACATGTTGCAGGGCACCCATAGGCACACCTACATGTATAATAAAATGTAACACCCATTTTATCAGTGTAGAGTGTCTGTGAAAAATGCCTATGCTTTATGTTAGTGATGAGGGCAGCAGTACGATGCGTCATTGCAATGAATGAAAAACAGAGCATAAAAAAACACTAACAGAGCAGTTAATATCTGTTTTCAACAGAGCTCTGTTTTATTATAGATATCTGCAAGCAAAAGTATTGTAGAAAGAACACAAAATACCAGTATTTCACTGGTAGGTAGGTGCCTATATTATTGTCTGATTAGGCGCTCTTAAGTCCGTTAGGACAGATAATGCACAACAATAAAATCATGGAGACAGATTTCTTTCATTCCCCCCCTCTTCCCCTCTTTCCCTTCCCCCCTTTCCCCCTTTCTCTTTTCCTATTCCCCCCTTCTCTCTCTCTCTCTTCCCTTCTTCTTCTCTTTCTTTCCCCTCTTTCTTTTCCTCATTTTTCTTCTCTTTTCTGACCCTCCTTTCCCACCTTTTCCCTCTCCCTCCCCTTTATCCTTTTTCCTTCCCCCCTTCCCTCCTCCTCCTTCCTTCCTAACCCTTTACCTTTTCTTTCCCCTTTCCCCCCAACTTCTTTCCTCTCTTTTTCCTTCCTTTCCTCCCCTTTTCCCCCTCCCCCTTTTTTCTTTTCCCCCTACCCCCTCTTTTCCTCCCCCCTTTTTCCTCCCCACCCCTTGTTTACTGATGTATATATGCTGTGTTTTATAAAGTTCTGGGATTAGCTGGTTCAGCACCAGTCTCTGAAAAGAATAGACACTTATTTACATTTTGCGTATTTTCAGACGTTACGAGATCATGCTCAACCACAGTCAATTCCCTGTGGTGGGGAATGCCCTTGTAACATCTGTTGGGGAACTGGAATTTGCCCCCCAGATGTTAACCATGCTCAATCCCCGCCGGGAATCTCATTCGCCACACGATCGGCTGGACCAGCGGGACTGGCGCCGATCACGTGGTGAATGAGATTCCTGGTGGAGATGAAGGGGCCCGTCACATCTGGATCGTGATCACGGCCCGGAATCCCCACCGGGATTCCGGGCTGTGGTCATTTCGGGCGGGCGCTGCAGCCGCATTGACCGCGGCACCCGCCCGTCTCCCCAGAGGGTGGGCGGTGGGGGAGCATGGAGGGGCAGGGTCATGCGGCCGCACGTTGCACCGCGTGGCCCCGCACCCTCCCTGATTCCCCACCGGGATCCTCTGGCATGTCTGTTGGTCATGCTGGAGTGATCCCGGTGGGGAATCTAAGGGTTGTTTCCATGATGGGGCAAATACCACCCCGTCACATCTGAAAATACCCTTTGTAAATCAGCCACCTGATAAGGTCAGTATTGTTAACTTTCCAGCTATGGCTATATTCTGATAAAGACATGGGCAGCCTACATAGCATTGCTTTGAGGGTACACCTCAGTTCAATTCTATCAGAATTCTATGTAGTATGTAAAGAGTCTTTCCTATGTGGTTATATGAGGTTTTGGCCAAAGGCCAAAAAAAGCCTAGGATGGGGGTTGCTATAGTTAGTTTGGCCTTTTGAACTCTTCTGTTCAATTATATCAAAGATTGTATATTAATAAGTGAATTATATGTTCACTTTTCAAATTGTTTATGTATGATCTCCCTTTCAGATCTATCTACATTTTTATCTTACCTCTAGAAGACAGGAAATTTATAACCGCCCCTGAAGAAGCCAGGTCTACTGGTGAAATGTTGGGCTTTTGAAAATTGTTTTCCTATGGGCTTCTGAATTTTGTTGTTTTTCTTTCTCCATTTTATCATCATTATTGTTGTTGTCTACACTTATATTAAACCTATGAACATTTGGTTTACATCTAGCAGCTGTTGTATTAGATTTGATTATACTGCTACTTTATACCTATCTATTGTGTTTGTGTTTACATTTTATTATACATGTTGCAGGGCACCCATAGGGTACACCTGCAGCCCTGCAACATGTATAATAAAATGTGACATCCATTTTATCAGTGTTAGAGTGTCTGTGAAAAATGCCTATGTTTTATGTTAGTGATGAGGGCAGCAGTACGATGCCTCATTGCAATGAATGAAAAACAGAGCATCGAAAAACAGAGCAGTTAATATCTGTTTTCAACAGAGGTCTGTTTTATTATAGATATCTGCAAGCAAAAGTATTGTAGAAAGAACACAAAATACCAGGGCACAAAGAACCCGACCCTTGTTGCTGCCATTTAACATTCTTCTGGGAGAAAGGTTACACATATGCTTCACCCATATTTTTAAAGTTATTTAAATATTTAGTCAGTGCTGACAAGATGGAGTAGGAAAGATCCCCCCACCCTCCAAATTAGAAGATATTATGGTAAAAACATGCTTATTGGGTTAGTAAAAAAGTAATTGCAAGTAACATCTGGGTAAATAAAATACCAGTATATCCAGAAATAGGTGTCAAACTCTATAAATTCCACTGATGAATACAACCACTAGGGCACAGACCTATCTATTGTTGATTATTGTAAAGCTCAAGGTACATTGCTGGCACTATATAAATATATCATCATCATAAATGCAAGGGACCCTATAAGCCTTGGTCAAAAATCGAGTGATGATGGGAAGCAGGTTAGCCCACCAGCCAACCTAACAATAATAATCTTTATTTTTATATAGTTCCTCCCTGCCATGGCACTCAGATCACTTCACTTATAACAAATTAACACAATTTTTAATCCTTACAACAACCCTGTAAGGTATTTTAGGTTGAAATAATATTATGACTGGCTCAAGGTCACTATGTGAGTTTCTGGTTAAGGTGAGACTTGAACGAGGGACTCTCCTACTTTAATCCAATTACTGCTTGCTTAGTCATTACACCACACTGGCTCGCACAGTGGTATACTAGAACCTGCCAAGGGAGGCATATAAATAAATAAACAAATAAACAACCTCAAGTTTCCCTGGATGGGTTGTGTAATACTTTGAATATTTTGGGGATGTTTACTGATTAGAGATGTTTTCCTAGATTATGGCCAATCTCATTATTCTTGAAAGAAAACTAAAAAAAAGAATTTATATTTCACAACACATGCTATTGTTCTTATTAAAAGTCATTTAATGGCCCTTGGTTTTGGATCAGGCACCCAATGCTTTTTAGCCCTGCTTCAAAGACACCAAGGTTTCAACATCTGACATGTGCTTAGCTTTAAACACATTATTAAGTCTCACTGAATTCAAAAGGACAAATGTAAATGCTATAATGTCTTGGTGAATCTAGGCCAGGGGACCCATATTTTTTTTCATGAGAAGCACAATTGAAAGGATGTCCTTCTATTATCACTGCAAATATTTTGGTTTGCTATCTGAAACTCTGTGTCTCTGAAGACTTGTTTGTTGTTTAATCTTGAGATGCCTACGAATTTTATTAGTCTAATTGCTATTCCAGGTCTTGAGATTCATTGCCCTACAACAGAGCTTTTGATTAAATGCCCAGGAAATGGTATGCTGTGCACACACCTATTCCCGTAACATACTTTCATTCCAAGACACCACCAATCAAAGGATATTATTGTACTATGTTGATGATACAAGTGATGAGCTAATGAGCATCGCTAGATGCAGTGGAGTCAAGTGAGTCCCTCATTGTTTAATACACAGCTCTTCTCATACTACCTCACATCTCCCTTGTAGTCTCTGTAGTTAAACAAAACTGTTTTGCTTTCCCTATGTGTGTGTGTGTGTGTGTGTGTGTGTGGTCTTATTGCACCTTTCCTACCTTTTCTAACCAACACTGTTGGGAAGAATCAGCAGTAGCTTGTCTAGGAGTGGGGGCCTGTAAGATACTTAATTTTGATGTAGATTCCACTGTTAATACTTACTTTTGTTCATGTTATGTTGTTGTATGTGGTTAGATACGCCTGGGCATGATATAACAGAGCCTCTGTAATGGTCCTACTGCAAGTAGGGAAGGGCCACAGGAAAACTATTGAGGCAGTTGGACACATGACTGAGGGCATTTATAGACGAGACCAAAAAGGCGGCTGATCCTTTGATCAGCCACCTTTCTTGGCGCTCGTCTACTCGCTGCGGCTGCTTTTTAATCCGTGTTGGAGGGGGCAGGCGATCCTGCCCCCTCCGACGTGGATTCCCGAAGTGCCGGCTTTACGCCGCACTTCCAGGTTCCGTGGGCGAGTGCGCATGCACGGAAGGGCGTGCATGCGCACTCGCACTCTGTGCCGTGTCTGAACAGCAGACACGGCATGCAGAGAAGGCGCGGGGGGGAAAGCCGGCATTTAGCGATCCCACTTGTCAGCGGGATCGTCTATAAACGCCCTGAGATATGGCCAGGTCATAACCATGAGGTCAGAAGGTTGTCACTGCCGGGGGCAGGCTGATTGTTGTGGTCAAAATATCAGATGTTGCAGGGTCAAAAGGCAGTAATTCTGTTAGTAGGTCATGAGCAGGTTGGATGTGAATGACAGATCCAGGACAAAAGTGGCAGACCAGAGCAGAGTAGAAAAAGGGGCAGAAATAGAAGTGTTGGTGGAGGTAAGAGATAGTTGCAGGTTTAGGCTTAGTAGGGTAGAACAGGTTAGAGGTAGGTTAGGAAGCAGACTGGGTGAAGCGAGGCAGAGTTACAGCAAGGGGTCTGGGCAGCAACAATCAAGAAGTGTTCATTTGCTCAACAGTGTACAGGAAGTTTATATTGAGGTGCTGGCCAATCAGCAATCTGTTGCTAGTTACCTGACAGTCCTGGTCAGCAGTTCTCTGATCTGCTCCTGTAGTGTTGTGGGACAGTGGTTTGGATTCCCTCTCCCCCCAATCCCCGACAAGGGCCCTGATTTGATACTTATGGTCCTTGACACCATCTATCCCTAACCCACAGTGTTCATACATTATACTGTACCTCTGACTGTCTACAGGAGAACATGCCTTCCCCACATCACTGCCAGAAGGGTAGGTAGGTGGGTAAGTGGGGGTTTGTTGTGCAGTGGCAAAAAGACCCAGATAGCATCAAAAATTAGGCTAAAATCAAGGCAGTAGAAATAAAATAAACTCTTGTTTTACATCAATGGTAAAGAAACTCAAGATCTACTAACAGGAAGGAGTGGCCAAGAATATTCCATGAGGAACTGTTTTCCTGTGCAGTGCAGGAGGTGGCATTACTTTTTAGGGAAGGTTATTGAAGGATGGTTGCCTGAAAGCTCCATACTTACCTTGACACTGTCCGATTCCTGGACCCTTTTTAGTTGGGCTTTCATACTGGATATGGCACGGAGACTGCGCTTGTGGCCTTGGTTGATGATCTGCATATGGAGATTGACAAGGGGACTTAAATCCTGCTAATCTTGGGTGATTTCAGACATTACGGGAGGCTGGTTCACCACAGTGAACCCCCGGGGAGGGGGTGAACAGAACAACCATGGCCCGGGGTGAAGAAAAGCCCCTAACAGACGTGACGGGACCGGGACCACGGCCGGGAACCGGGCCAACCCATCATGGACCGGGGCAGCACAACAGACGTGCAGCCGATCCCCAGCCGTGGTCAAAACTCCCAGAAGGCACTGGGCAGGGGCGGAACACGGACATGGCCTCCGAAGGGCAAACAAAGCCAAACGTCACAAAAGGGAACGCCCACACAAGTGAAATGGGAAGGGAGGGGGGAAGAGGGAGAACAGGCTGACAGGTGCCACACACAGCACACGCACACACACAGCGGACCTGCAGCGGGACACACCGCATGACCACACGCCCAGGCGCACACACACACACACACACCATACACACACACAAGGGAAAGGTCGGGAAGGGGGGGGCAGGGGCGCCCAGAGAACAGCATGGGGAACAATGGGAGGGATGAGGGGGGGCACTGCCAAGGGGCAAGGCACAGGCAGCAGCAACCCCCACAGCACCCCAGTCCACAGAGGTGCCCCCACAGCAACATAGGAAGTCCAGGAAGGGGGGGTGGGAGTCCCGGAACAAGGCACGATGGGGGCCCGCAATGCACAGCGAGCCCAGCGGAGAGGGTCCAGGAGGAGGAAGGGGGCACCACAGTCACAGGGGGCCAGATGGAGGGCAGCCAGGTCTGGTGTAGTCCTCTGCAGGTTCAGCGACAATCCAACATCCCCCCACCTGGGGAAGGAACATGGTCCAGTATGGGGGGGGGGATGAACACCCAGGTCACACAAGCACCCAAGAACGGGGGGGTGCAGTCGGTGCCAGGGCCCGTGGGAGTGGACCGGTAGCTGCACACGGGCGGGCCGAGAGGACACACAGAGCGCCGCACCCAGCCACTGGGACGGGCAACCAGGGTGGGGGGGCGGAGGGGGCCCAGGGCCATGGGCAGGGGCAGCAGTGCCCCACGAAGCAGGCGGGAGCACACCGAGGCGGTGACACCAGGGCGGGAGCAGGCAGCAGGGTCCGGGGGCCCCCCCGGACCGGGGTGGGAGCCCTCACAGGGGCATGACACCGGGGGGTCCGGGAGGAGCAGCAGGTGTCACAGGCTGCCGCTGGGGGCCCCCGAGGCCCCAGGCCACGGGTGCCTGGCCTGGTGAACCAGGTGGGGCCAGTGCAGCAGGCCCTGGCGGTACCCCTGAAAGGACATGTAGTGGGCGATCAGGTAGTAGGCCTCGAAGGGATCAGGCATGGTGAGAGCCAGATGGACGTCCACACGGGCCCACACCCCCAACAGGGCCGACATCTCCACCGCGGAAGGCTCCGGCACACAGCAGGCAGCAGAAGGGGGCCACGGAAGATGCCCCAGCTCCAGAAGGCGTTGGTACACCGCCCCACGGGTGCGCTGGTACCCACGGGCCCCGTGAACACAGGAAAAGTAGGTCACGGCCAAGGCAGGGCCACCCTCAGCAAGGCACTCCGTGTAGGCGCTCAGACCACACACCACCAGCGCAGACACGGTCTCCGAACCGCTCCAGGGCACATGTGCGCACAGCATCTCCGGGATGCGCCCCTCAGGGAAACGAACCAGCCCCAGGGCCTCCGTATGCAGCCGGCAATCACGAGCGCTCGCCTCATAGCCAAAGTAACGGAGTCCAGAGCTCAGGCTCTCAAAGGCACCCACACGGCTTCCCGGGGCGCCCAGGAGCAGCTGCACGGCAGGGGTATGCCACAGGTCGCAAAGAGACATGGTCTTGCGGAAGGCCCAGATATGGGGGGCCCCTTGGGGGCCGGGGAGTGGGAGCCCTGTGGATGGGCAGCCAGCCATGGTCCGGCATGACAGGGAGAATAACACAGAGACCTGGGGGCACACACACCGTCCAGGGCTGGGAGGGGCACCGAGGGGCCCCCAGGACAGGGAAGACGGCCCTGGACCACAACATTGTAGCACAACAGAGCGAGGCATGGGGTGTGGACCCAGCACAGCTGCAGAACACAACAGCGAGCACAGTGTCCGCCTAATCGCACCTTCAAGGCCATCCTGCAGCAAACAGCACGGGGAGGGGGGTCGGGGTGGCGGTGGAGGGAGCAGATGGAATGCAGCTGTCCCGGGTGTGCACAGACCTGTGAGCCCGTGCAGGGGCGAGGCCAGGGGCCCCGCCCAGTGGTGCGCCCACCTTCAGGCCCGCACGGCCCAGCCCCGGCGGGGGAGGCCATGCCCATCCAGGGGCCTGGCCCCCGGACAGCCCCACCAGCATAGGCCCGGTGTAAGTGCTCCCGGCCCACACCGCGGCCCCACCACCATGGAGCGTGACAGGGCAGCTGCCTACTGGATGTTCCTCGCACTCGCCGTCAAGTGGTTCCGGGATCACACCAAGCAGCTGCACCTCCTGACCGCACAGGTGCACCTGGCTGCCCGCCTGCAGTTTTCCCTGGCCCAGATGGCCCCCATGGGCCTCCGGGCCCACCACGCCCGCAGGAGAGCCCGTGTGTGGCTCAGGGCACGGCGCATGTCCGGAGGGGCCTGGCAGGCTGCCAGATGGAGCCTCACCCGGCCCGCAATGCTCCGCAAGGCCACGAGGTGCCTCCTCTGGGCAAGGGAGACCCTCCGCCAGGCAGCCCTGCTCACTATGCCCATAGCACGCAGCCTACGTGTCTCTGAGCGCCCACAGGAGTGGTGGGATTGGGCCCAGTCCCACTGGGAGGAGGCTGAGTGGAGGGCCCACTTTCGGATGGGCAAGGCCACCCTGCTGTGCCTAGCAGAGCTCTTCATGCCCTGGCTGGAGCGGCAGCACACCTCCATGCGGGAGCCTATCCCCATGGTCCAGCGGGTGGCCATTGGGGTCTGGGCCCTCGCAACACACCTGCAGGGGGTGGTGGACCACCGGGGCCAGTTCATTGACATCTACATGGGCAACTCCAGCCAGGATCATGACCATCTCCCCCTTCTATGCCCGCATGTTCCGGGGCGACTTCGCGGACATGGGCATGAGGTTGATCGAGGGGGTCCTCATGCCCCCCTGCATTCTGGGGGACCCTGCCTACCCCCTCACTCGCTGGCTGATGAAGGTCTACCCTGTCCCGAACACCCCAGCGGAACTGGTATACAATACCCGCCTGAGGTCCAGCCGGACCATGGTGGAGCATGCCTTCGGGGCCCTGAAGCAGTGCCGGAGGAGTCTAGCTGGTTGGCTGGATTACACCATCTCGACCTCGGCCCTGGTGATCGGGGCCTGTTGCATGCTGCACAATGTCTGGGAGACTGAGGGGGCGGCCCTGGAGTACCCCGAGCCCCACCGGCCCCCCGGTCCCATGCCCCTGTACGTGAACGCAGAGAACCCCAGGGAGTACCGTTACGCCAAACGGATCCGCAATGCCCTGGCAAGCCACATCGCCCAGGGGGGCCCATTGTGAGGGCATTCCCACTCCCAGGAGCCCCTCCCCTGGTTCCTTGGCCATGCCCCTGGACAGTTGGGCCCTCAGACCTGTGCCCCACAAACTGGATCACGAGCCTAGCAATGGACAGCAGCCTTTATTTCCCCCACTGTGTACACAATCACCCAGTGCCCCCACCCCACCTCAATAGCCCTGTCCCCTTCCATGACCCCCCATCATGTTGCCCTTCCCCTCCCTCCCCTTTCCACCCCCCTCGCTTCCTTGGGCATCCCCGTGGGTGCTCGCTGGGGCCCATGGAGCTCTCGGAGCTCCCCTCCCCCCTGCTGTCCTTGTCCCCTGCAGTGTCCTGGGCCGGCCCCTGGCCCGTCAGGGGGGCGGATGGTGGGGGGTGAGGGTTCCCGGAGCCCTGGCTGGTCCCCGGGGCGCTGCACCCTCCGGAGCACTGGGGGCACTGGGAGGCGCATGCGCGGCCCCTGGGGCTGTGGGGGTGGCAGGGGAACCTGGGCAGAGGCCGGGGGCACTGAGGGGCCCAGCATGGGGACATGGGCAGGCACGGTGCTCGGGGGTGCACCTGCCAGCACATAGGCACACATCGTGCTGGCATGCAGGAGCAGGGAGGTCCCGATGTCGTGGGACCAGTCCATCTTTGCACTGTGCTCGCGCACCATGGCCTGGATGTCCTGGCGGAGGCCCCCGAGCACCTCCTCCTGCCTGTGCTGCTCCCTGCACTCCCGCCTCTGCTCCAGGTGCACCTCGGCCTGTAGCCTCCTGTCCCTCTCCTCGGCTCGCTCCAGGGACCGCTCGATGGTCGCCTCCATGCGGGCCATGGCCTCGATCATTCACTCCCCCTGCTCCTCTGCTTTCAGGACAATGTCCTCTGCCTGTTCCTCCCTGCACCTCCGGACCCATGCCCGGTACTCCCGCATGCGTTGCGCTGGGGCCACGGGCTGTGGAGATGGCGTGTGTGGGGGTTGGCCTGTGGAAATGGGAGGGTGAGTCAGAGCCAGCCCCTGTCTCCTGCCCAGGGTGGGGCACGGGCCCTCCGGCTAGCCCGGGAAGCGTGGTTGAAATTGACCCCATGTGGGTATTGAGCGTGATGAACGTCTGGCATGCATGGAACAGACGTTCAGGGCCCTTTGGCCCCACCGCGGGGGTTCAGCGTGGTTGAGCGTGATCTCGTACCAACTGAAAATACCCCTTGTTAGCTCTAAGCAGCTTTTAACTATTGATCATGAAACGTTGTTGACATGACTGTGGGACCTGGCAGGGGTGCACAGGACTGTTGTTGGGCATTTTGTTTGTGCCAGTTGTGGAGGCCTCAGTGGGTGGTTATGAGTGATTCCTCATCATTCCCTCATGACCTGCCCTTCTGGAGTCCTGTAGGGCATCTTGTCTCTCCTCTTGTTCAATTTGTATATGAGGCTGCTGGGTGAGATCATTCAGAGGTTTGGTGTGAGGTGTCATCAATATGCTGATGCCCAGGGTTCCCAGTTTTCTTTGCCGGCGAGTTTTTGCAGGTGGAAATTTCCCAGAAAAACCTGATTATCATATTTGTTTTCCATGCTTTTCCAGGGTAAAACACGGGAATGCCTGTTTTCCCAGAGAAGAACATGGAATTTCAGGTTTTTATTCCTGTGACCAGAATAAAACATTTATTCCCACATCTAGAGCATACCCAGCCAGGGGAAGCCCTCCCCTTCCCTCCCCAGAGCAGGATGGATGTTCCCAGGTGACATCTGTTAATACCCCTCAAGAGAGGACTAGCCTTGTAATAGAGATGTTAAACAGAATTTTATTTAACCCAAATGAATAAAATTAAAGCCACCTTACAAGGTAACTATATCTAAAACATCTACCCATCTACATTATATAGTTATCCTATAACACTATATTGAGGCTATATAAAATAAATGTGGTAACTATGTTAAACCAATGAATCTCACTATGTACTACTAACCAACAGCTTAAATTACTCAAACCCCAATGAACTACTACAAAGAAACACACATAAATGTCAGGCCAGTAGTAATAACTCCATTAGATTTCTCTCCCCCTCTTTTAGAGGATGGGTGGTTAGTCCTTGCTTCCCCCATTGGGAGGAGAGAGCATGAACTGGCAGGCTCACTGCTTTGGGGTGTGTGTACTGTGGGCGGCTGGCTGGACAGGACAACCCATGGGGGCTTGCAAGGCAAGGTTTCCTGGGTGCCATTTTATGTACCCAGCCCCTCCCCACATTCTGTTGTGGCGTGCCGGTCACTCTAGCTCACGCAGAGTAAGGCACCCACCCACCCCTTCACCCCGAACAAGCTGCTTGCAAGGCCCTTCAGGGCTGGGGAGTGCCGTACTGCCAGTCAGCTAAGCAGCAGCTGGCTGGGGACAGAGCCAGAAAGACCCCACCAGAGCATCAGGAGCAGGCAGTGAAACTTGGTCCAGTCAGGACACATTGCTGTGTGGGATGGGTTTGTGCCACCACTCAACTGTAAGGCAGTCTGGTGGGGTAGGAGCAAGTTCTGCAGTATGGCTTTAGATAACTGGGGCCCAGTGGTGCATGGCAGGCAGGGCCCTCCACACCTACTTCTTGGCAACCCTGCCCTTAATTAGTGGTAGGCTTAGGGGGTGGAAGGCAACCCACTACCTTTCTGAGGTAACAAGGAAGGGGGAAGGCCAACTGAGTCAATACAAGGGAGCCTCATTCCCTTTGTGGGGCAGTCCCACCCATCCCTTTTCTGTGGCCCTCCCCAATAAGGCCTAATCTAAACCAAGGGACAGAAGAGAGGCATGCCTGCCTCCCAAGGCCACTAGAACACACACACACCCAGGAGGGACCCAAAAGGGCAAAGAAAGTCTGTGGACATTTTCTCACCCTCTGACCCTTCAAGCTGTGACTCTAAGCCAGTTCTCCTGTCCTTTCAGGAGCAGATGGAAGGGTGGAAGCAGAGGGTGACCTTCTTAGGGAATATGCATGCACCCTCCTGGGGTGACACACACACACACACCATCCATCAGGATGGATATGAGCCCCTACTGTCTGGGAAGGGTGAGGAAGCCACTTTGCAGGGTGGGATGGGTGAAAACCCCAGGCATGGAGGTAGGTGCTTTCCTCCCGTTACAGTGATGGGGCCCCCAATCCACAACGTCTGCATTAGGTATCTGAGGCTCTGGAGGATGAATAACGTGTCAGGTTTTTTGAGGAGGATGGAATCTCTGGAGTGCTTGATAGACGTTTTCATGCAAGAACAGCCAGACCATGCAATGGCAGGTACATCATACAGTAAGTACAAGGGAATTGTGAATGCGGGTTTAGGTCTGAGGTGCAGAGGCAGGTATTCATCCCCCCCATGGGCATTCCAACTCACAGAGAATGCACTGGAATGGGAACTGTGTCCCATGGCCCTTTCGAGGCAGACAGTGCCTATTGTCCCCTCCTCAGCCCATGCACAATAGGGGAAGTCAAAGTGATGGGTGTTGCACCGGTTTCCACGTGCTTCAGGAACCTTTATGTTGTTAGTGGCACAGTTCTGACTTAGGGTGATTTCAGACGTTATGGCCGAGCACTTTCACCATGGGCCGTGGGGTGGTTCGGACACGTCTTGGGATGAAGGGGGAGCCAACAGATGTTCCCCCCTTCACTCCTGGCTGTGGGGACCGCCGAACCATGGCCCATGGTGAAAGCACCCAGCCGTAAAGTCTAAAGGGACACCCCCCTCCCGGAGGGGGAGAGGCCGTGTGACGCAGTATGCGGCCACATGGCCCTTCCCCCTGCACTCCCCGGCCACCCGCCCACCCCAAGACAGGCAGTCACAGCGGCCTATCTGGCCACTGCCGCCGCCCACTGCCGGGACCCCGGAACACGGTGGAGGTAAGGTAACAGATGCTACTTTTCCTTCACCGCATTCCGGATTCCCCCTAACCATGCTTCGTTCGCCGCTGTGGTGCAGGAGAACAAAGTGTGGTTAGATTCACCATGGGGGGTGGTTAACTGAGGTGAACATCTGGATGTGTGCAAACAGATACGTTCACCTCCGTTCACCACCCCCCGCGGTTGACTGAGGTTGTCTGTGGTGATTTCAGACAAACATAATGTCTGAAATCACCCTGTGTGTTGGATTGTGAAGAGCCCACCCCCCTAGCAGATATGTCCGCCCCTATTGAGGTGGACTTGCTGAAATCAACTCGAGAAAAATCTAGAGTGGCAAATACATCAATATTTTTGCACTCCTTTTTAGTGACCCCCATCCCAGCTCCTAGTGACAAATCAGATAGAATAGACAGGGAATGGTTCAAACACCCCAAAACCAAGCACAACTGGGCTAACTGGATGGTAGCATATACTATATTTCATGGGCTAATGCTACAAATGTATTATTATTATTATTATTATTATTAAACATTTATAAAGCGCCAGTAACAACCTGGCGCTGTACAGAACATATAATCAGATGCGGTCCCTACCTGTGGCTTACAATCTAAAAGACAAGGAGGGGGAGACAAGGAGAGGGGACAGCGGGAGAGACATGGGAGAAGACAAACAAACATTCAGGCGGATGCGAAGTCTCAGGTGCGTGTACTTGGCTTGGTTACAAGGTGGTCGGTAGCAGCAGTCAGCAGAGGAGGGCTGACAGTAAGAGCAAGGGGAAAGACTAGAGGGCATTGGGAAAGGCAGCATGGAAAAGGTGGGTCTTGAGGAGGGATTTGAAGGAGCGGAGGGAGGAGGCGAGGCGGACGTCGGCAGGGAGGGAGTTCCAGGCATGCGGGGCAGCGAGGGAGAAGGGACGAAGGCGGTTGGGCGAGCAGGAGAAGCGAGGGAGAGCGAGGGAGGGGACAGCGGAAGAGCGGAGAGCGCGCGCAGGAGCGCGTAGGGCGATTAGGTCCGAGAGGTAAGGGGGAGCTTGGTCATGGAGCGATTTGAACGTGAAAACCAGGAGTTTGAACAGGATACGTTCAGGAAGGGGGAGCCAGTGAAGGGAGAGGAGGAGAGGCGTCACATGGTCGAAGCGACGGGCAGAGTGAATGACCTTGGCGGCAGAGTTTTGGATCGCCACAAGGGGGGACAGGTGGGAGCGAGGGAGGCCAGCAAGGAGGAGGTTGCAGTAGTCGAGGCGAGAGATAACCATGGCATGAACAAGGATTTTGGCCGAGGAGACAGATAGAAAGGGGCGAATGCGGGCAATGTTGAGGAGAGCGAATCGGCAGGATTTGGCCACAGAGTCAATGTAAGGTTTAAAGGAGAGGTGCGTGTCAAAAATGAAGCCCAAGCTGCGGGCACGGAGAACAGGACGGATGGTGACCCCATCAATGCAGATGGTCAGGTCAGAGGGAGAGGAGGGGGATGGAGGAAAAATGAGGAGTTCAGTCTTGGCCATGTTCAGTTTGAGTTGGCGTCGGGACATCCAGGCGGAGATATCAGAGAGGCAGTCGACGAGGCGTGAGCGGACAGAGGAGGAGAGAGAGGGGGTAGAGAGATAGAGTTGGGTGTCATCAGCATAGAGATGGTATTGGAACCCGTGGGAGGCAATAATTTCACCAAGGGACCGGGTGTAGATAGAGAAGAGGAGAGGGCCAAGGACAGAACCTTGGGGAACCCCAACCGAGAGGGGAAGGGAGGGGGAGGTCGACTCGGGGAGGGAGACATTAAAGGAGCGGTCAGAGAGGTAGGAGGAGAACCAGTCAAAGACAGAGCCACGGAAGCCCAAAGAGTAAAGGGAGTCCAAGAGGAGCGAGTGGTCGACAGTGTCAAAGGCGGCAGAGAGGTCAAGGAGGACAAGAACGGAGTAGTGGCGCTTCGATTTAGCGACAAGTAGATCATTGGTGATCTTGGCCAGGGCAGTTTCAGTAGAGTGGAGGGGGCGGAAGCCGGACTGGAGAGGGTCGAGGGAGGAGTTGGCAGAGAGGAGGTTCAGGCAGCGGGAGTAGACGACACGTTCCAGGAGCTTCGAAGCAAAGGGAAGGAGGGAGACCGGCCGGTAACTAGAGGGATCGAAAGGGTCCAGGGTAGGCTTTTTGAGGATGGGGGAGACAGTGGCATGTTTGAAGGCAGAGGGGAAGGAGCCTGTGGAAAGGGAGAGATTGACAACATGCAGAAGGGGGGGAGCGACAGTGGGAGCAATAGAGGTCAGGAGGCGGGAGGGGATCGGGTCAAGGGGGCAGGTGGAGGGGTTGGATGAAGAGAGAAGAGCAGAGATTTCCTGGAGAGAGGCAGGAGGGAAGGATGCGAGGAGGGAGGGGGGCGGGGGAGGGGGCGGGAGGGGAGCGGGGGGCGGAGGGGGGCGGGAGGCAATATCCCGACGGATCTTGTCAATCTTGGAGGTGAAGAACGACGCAAGATCCCGAGCAGCAAGGGAAGAGGGCGGGGGAGGGCAGGGGGGTTTGAGAAGGGAGTCGAAAGTAGAGAAAAGGCGGCGAGGGTCGCGGGAGAAAGATTCGATCCTAGAGGCATAATAGCGCTGCCTAGCTAGGGAGATAGCCGAGGAGAGGGAGGAGAGGGAGAATTTGTAATGGAGGAAGTCAGGGAGGGAGCGGGATTTGCGCCAGAGGCGTTCGGCAGCCCGGGCGCAGGAGCGGAGGTAGCGGATGGCAGGGGTAAGCCAGGGGCGGGGGTCGAGGGGGCGGACGGGGCGAGCAGAGGGGGGGGCAAGAGAGTCAAGGGTCGAGGAGAGAGAAGCGTTGAGAGCAGAGACAGCAGAGTCAGGGGAGGAGGAGGCGAAAACGGGGGGGAGAAGGGGGGAAAGATGTGCGGCAAACTCCGAGGGAGTAAGGGCCTGCATATTGCGGAAGGGGCGCATAGAGGGGGAGGCGGAGGGGGGTCGGTGGGAAAGGCTGAAGGAGCCGAGGAAGTGATCAGAACTAGGGAAGGGGTCAAAGGAGAGGTCAGTTAGAGAACAGTTTCGAGTGAAGACGAGGTCGAGGGAATGGCCGTCAGTATGAGTGGGGGAGTCGGTCCAGAGTCGGAGATTAAAGGAGGAAGCGAGAGAGAGAAAGCGGGAAACAGAGGGGGCGGAGGGCGTGTCAACGTGAATGTTGAAATCACCAAGGATAAGAGTGGGGATATCATCGGAGAGGAAGAAGGTGAGCCAGGATTCAAAGTCCGGGAGGAAAGAGGAGAGGGAACCCGGGGGGCGGTAGATGACAGCAACCCGAAGGTGTAGAGGGGAGTATAAGCGCACAGAGTGGGCCTCAAAGGAAGGGAAGGAGGAGGAGGGGGGAGGGGAGAGGGTTTTGAATTGGCAGTGCTTAGCAAGGAGCAAGCCCACACCACCACCCAGGCCCTCAGGGCGGGGGCGGTGAGAGAACGACAGGCCCCCGGAGGATAGAGCAGCCGGGGTAACAGAGTTGGAGGGCGTGATCCAGGTTTCCGTAAGAGCCAGGAGTTGAAAGGGGCGAGAGAGGAAGAGATCGTGGATGAAGGGAGCTTTAGCCACGGACGAGCGGCAGTTCCAGAGGGAGCAGGAAAAAGGCAATTGGTGTTTGGGAAGGCAGGGGATGCGGATGAGGTTGGGGGATGGGGTACGGACGGGTTTGGGCCTAGGGGGAATGGGTAAGGGGGGATGAGGGTGGGGAGGGGGGATGGGCGTGGGTGGGGATAAGGGGTAGGTTGGCTGGAGAAAGGCTGCTGGTGAAGGGAGAGGGAGAGGGAGGGGGTGCGTGAGAGAGGCTAGAAGGAGGGAGGTGATAGAGGGCGCGGAGGCATAGGGAGGCATCATAGGTGTTACCTGTTCAGGTATCGGGGGGGAGCCAGGCCTGCAGGGGCCCCTCGCTGTCCTCGCTCCGGCCTCACAACGGCAACAAAACGGCCGCTGCCCTTTTGTCGCCGCCCTTCGGGCGCCGCCCAAGGGCTGCCGCCCGCTGGGGGCGGGCGGGCAGCTTTGGCCTGGGGCCTGGGCTGGGCCCTCCCAGGGGGGTGGAGCCTCGCTCACCTGCAGGGGATGAGCCCTGCTGTTGCTGTCGCTATGGCGGCTGGGGGCTTCTGGCCCCAACCATGGCTAGGTTTTGGTCCAGTACTTTGACATAGTATGTAGGGCTTTTGATTTAGGACTGAGATGGGACCAAGTGTTCCCATTCTACAAAGAAACACTGACCTTTCGGGAGTGCTTGTGAATGTTTGTCAGTCTCTGGTGATGCCACACTTCCCCCATCGTTGATATCAGCACCTGTGTTTTTTCATAATTTCCTATCAATTCTGTCACTTTCCAGCATTCTTCATTATTTTTTGTTGCTTTCCAGCATTTTTTGTCATTTTTGTTAATTTTAGGGCTAAAACTCGTTCTCGCCATTCTTGAAAATCTCAAGAACCAGGTTGTCGACAAGATTTTTTAGAACAAGAACAAGTCAAGAATCACCCAATTCTTGTCTCATTCTCATTGGAATCTTGAGAATCCAAAAAACTTGGTGCAGGAGGAAAATGGCCACCGCAGCCATTCTGTGCATGTGCAGTCGCCCCCTGGTGGCCATTTGTGCATTCACAGTGTAGTGGGACATGGTTCTCCAGGGGTAAGTTCCCATAGGATTAAGGAATTACATTATTGGGGCCCTAATCCTGTGGGGACTTACTCCTGGAGACCCACGCCCTGCTACATGCAGAAAATTTTGAATTTTTAGAAAAAAAAACATCTGCACATGTGCAAAATAGCCACCATAGCCATCCTGCACATACGTGGCCTCCTGGAAGTCATTTTGCACAGAATGGCCATGGTGGCTAAATTGTACGTGCACAGATCATTGTTTTATTTTTTTTAGGGTTTTGAGAAGTTCACAAGATTTGAAATGCTTTTGAAACAATTCTCATTTTAGCCTTAACCAGGACTTCCACTTCTGCAGGATGATGGAGAGCTGGTCTTGTGAGCAGGACAGGTGTAAGAACAGTGAGGTCCCAATCATGCCTCCTCTTTTGTCTAAGATATTGAAGGGACTTACCTGGCATGTGATATGATGGGTGCAAAGTGTCCCTGTTCTGCACCGCCTTTAGGGGCATTCTGCATGATTGAGCTTGTCCCCAATTCAAAACTAGGACTGATACTCACTTCTTCTCAGAGTCTCACTTTTCTCGATGAGAATCAGGAATCTTGGCTCATTCTTGCAAATGAGAACAAACCAAGAATTACCCCGACTCTCACCGAGAAGAGCAAAACTCTTGCCTTCCCCTGCACTTGTGTAAAAATAAAATAAAAAATAACCTTGTAAAAAAAACAACACATGTACTCAGCTGGCTTCCTCTCTCCATATCTGGGAATGCTCCAGGGCTCCTCTCCACTTCTGTGTGGGGGCAGATGAGGAGGCGAGTTTGCTGAGGAGGCAGTCGTTTCACAGCGCACAAAAAAAGTAAAGAAAATAATGTGTATTCACAAAATTGTCCCTGGGGCCATTCTGCAAATGTGCAGCTCTTTTCCAAATGGTCAGTGCCATTTTGGGAAAAGGTCAGCGGGTCTGCGCATGCACGAACAGGACACTGTGCATACACAGAATGACTGCCTTTTCCCAAAATGACACCAATGTTGCCAGTGCCGTTTTAGAACAGGACACGAACATGCGCAGAAAGGCCATGGCAGCTGGTTTGTGCATGTGCAGATCAGATTTTGAGTTTTCTCAAGTTTCTCATGTGATCTCTGAACGTTATTGAGATCTTGTCGAGATCACTCTCCTGCCCAGAACAAGCACCTACCCAATCATGTATTCTTCCTTAACATACGCTGCCTGTAACTACTTACCATAACCACCTCTTTCTGCAGCCCCTTACCCATGCCCTATGAAACCCTCCTCATTGTTGTTCAGATAGTGCTTCTATTTTGGAGCTGAAATAACAATCAGGCCTGAAATATCGGGTATTAAAGTCTAAGGAACAGTCGATTTGACTTCTGGATTTCAGTTGGTAACTCTGATTGGAGAAGCTGGCATCTGAGTTTCAAACTCATTCTGATTGACTGGCTACAGGCCTTTTGATTAACACTGAAGCCTATTGAAATAACTGCTATCCTGGCATTGAGCCATTTGCTGCCACATCACGGAAGGAGGCTTCTGTGTTTCAATGGCCGTACTTTTGATTAAGCCTTCCAAACACAGGGGGTAGAAGGAGAAATGAGGGTGGACACCCCAGGCCCCCCTACCTAAATAACATGGGTCCAGTTCAACATACCCTTTGTAACTAACTTAACTTGGCAGGAAGCACAGCTTCACTCTACCCTTGAATATATATCTCAATTTTCACTTCCTTCCTCCTGAGTGCATGCTCCTTCAGCACTCAAGGATATGGGCCAAAACATAGATCCAAAAAAAGGAAAGGGGATAGGGGATAAATAAACAAAAACATACTTGATCCGTGGGCTGAGGGATCCCTACCTTTGCTTGAATGTTTCTTGTATCATACAGAGAAATATTTCTCATCCACCTGCACCTTCATTTACTTCTGGATGACTATTTAAACTGAAATTACAAGGACAGTGCCAGCTCCCATGCAGTGTTGGTATGATTCCCAGCTCCACTCTCCCATTCATTCCTGATCTCCTTGTTGATGGTGGGACAAAAAGTTACCATGGGCAAATACACACAAGATGGTACTGCAATGTGGGCAGCCTTACCCCAATTTGGGCTTTGTAGCCATGCGATGCAGTGACTTGTATGCACAGCAGTCTCCAGATGTTCACCCAACACCAGGGTGGGGTAGACAGCTGGATGCTATGCCCTACGACCTCTGAAAAAGGCCAGTGACACAGCAAATAGTAACCGTACACAAATTGGGGCAAACGTTGGCCCAGTCCCTGTCTTCCCTGCCCCATGGCAAGGTCTGCCATGGAGTCTTGAGTGGCAGGCACTGTCATCATTCCCACATGGCCATATCACAGCCAGGGGCAGCATAGTGGATGAGCCAGGGGAGGGTAGGTGGGGTGAGGATGGGCACCTGCATGTGTGGTTGGTGCCTCAGCCTGCCCCGGGGTGTAACAGGACCCACCCTCCCGTTTTCCCCATGGAGGACAGACCATGTACCTTGCTCTCCATGCTGGCCCCAAAATGTAGTGTCTGTGATTGCCCACCTCGGGGCATGCAATGGATCAGTTCCACCTGGCTCATGTAGTGGCATCCCATGCCTCTTTCCACAGCTCTGGCCCCTGCCAGGAAGAGCTATGCTGTGTGGTGGAATCCAGTGTCCCAAACTTCAGTGAATATTAGGGTTGTACCAAATAGATGGGCAACATACAAGTCTTTTCCTGAAACATACAGGGCTTTTCCTGGTCCTACAAGGAAACTCGGTACTCAAAACTCAGAAAATACTCTGTACTCAGGGTTTTTTTTACTAAGCATTTTACCAAGTACCAATTATTGAATTACCAAGGACTGGCTGAACACTTGAACCAATTCTTGCAAACTCAGAAATGCTCATTAATTATTATTTTTTACTGAGAATTTACCTGAGTACTGGGCAAACTCAAGTACCTGAGTACTGAGTACTGGGCCAAGTACTGGGCCAATTCCTCAGTTACTCAGTACTCAATAAAACTGAGTTGAATACCGAGATACTCGTTAAAAACAGAGTGATTTCAAATATGGAGTTTCAGCACTAGTGAATATTCCCCACGGCCTTTAGGGGCTATGACTGATATGGAGCAAATCACAACGGTTCATGTGCCATAGATGTGTGGGGCAAGCTGACTCTATTGCACATATGCAGTCATGATTTTGCCTCCTTACGGACTTTGGAGGATGCAGTGGCTACCTGCCATTGGTTCTTCACGCTGCCTGAGGATACTATTGATTTGCTGTGGTACTTGAATGGGGAAGTGCCTTGAGGCCCCAAATGGACAAGCTACCATTGCACTTTCATGACAAATGAGCACTTCTTTGAAAAGAAAATGAAGGCTAGTGAATGACTCTACACTAGATGCGGACACAATGGAGAGAGAAGAAACAAGTTATCTAACGCAGCCAATCTGTTTCACTCATATATTTTAAGTGGGAATTCTGCAAAAAGCCCAACAACCCCAGAAGTACTTTTTTCTGTTGTTCTTGCTGAAGAGGCAATTCATTTTTAAAATTAATTAATATTCTTTGCTTGCCTTATAAAATGGTACGTTGTATATGGCTCACAAAAGGACTGCTTTATAGTTCCTGTTTTTTGGTATTGCCTGGTGGGGATATTATGATCTTCATAGCTCCACAAATCCAGTGGAAAGAGCGAGATATCATTGTTTAATGTACTGAAGTTTGTGCTAGTGGCTTCCTTTATATAACCGATAGTTAACTTAGCATGTAAATGTATGGATCACAGAAATCCTTCTCTCCCCGCCTATTATTTATATTCTTGACTGTCTACTGCAGCTTATAATTATGTTCTTAAATCTCAGGATTGTAATACACTCCAATTGCCTCACTGTAAATCTCGTTTAGGGGAGAGCTCACTTTACACCATGTGTTGAACATTCTTTTCAAAACACCTTCTTGATCATGCTTTTAGCCCTAAATAAAATAGGCCTTTCCTAACATGTTTAAACTCGAAATCATGTTCAATGTGAAGAGAATAATTTAAAGAATAGGGTAATCATTATTCATCTAACTGTTGCTAATAGGGATAAATACAAAACAGACAGACGAACAAATGCCCTGTACATGCTAGGGATGGGACCTGGAGGAGCCGCCAGAATCAAATCCAGGAAATATTGCAGCAGGATCAAGTTGAGGCATGAGCTGTAAACCAGGGGGGAGGAAATCAGTGAGTAAAAGAAAATTAGACTAGGGGATCTGCACATGCGGCAAGGCTAGCAGCTGGGAGTAGCCTGAGCTCTGCTCCACCCAGCTCTAGAAACAAACCTATCTGTTAAAAAATAGAGAATAAATAACCTACTTTGTGAAGAAATGGCTGCAAGAAATAAGCCAAGACAAAGAATCTCTCAAACCAACGCTTTAGAGAGATTCCGTCAGAAAAATAAGCCCGAAGAGAAGAGCCAGGAGGGAGAGAACTGCAGCGGCGGTATGAAGATGGCGGCGGCAGCGCTGACAGCGCGGGAACATGAAACTGACCTGGCCCTATCCAGCTCTGACAGTGAGGAAGGGGAGGTTTCTGGCACCCTAAAAAAGCTGTTAAAACAAATGAAAGAAGAGCTTTAAAATGAAATAGGCAAATAAAATTGGCAGTTGAAACTGGCAATAAAAAACTGAAGGGGATGGCTAAGAGGGTGGAAGCTGCAGAGGAGAGAATATCAGAGCTGGATGAGCAGTCCCTGATCTCTCAAGAACAGATTAATAAATGGAAGGGTGAGGCTGCTTTATTATCAGCCAAGTGTGAAGATTTAGAAAACAGACCGAGAAGGGGCAATTTGAGACTAATTGGAGTCAAAGAAGCTGGGGGAACAGAAAATATAAACGAAACAATAAGGGCCATTTTAAAAGAAAATTCCCCTGAGGAGGCACGTTTCCACTCTGCCCCTATTGATCGAGCTCACAGGACAGGGCGCCCCCCACAGAAAGAGTCAGACCCCCCCACGCCATATTCTTGTTAAATTTGCAATGTTCACCACCAAGGAAGAGATTCTAAGGGCAGCCAGAGCTAAGAAGACGCTGTCCTTTCAACAAAATTATATAAGAATGGTGCCAGACTATGCGGCTGAGACAGTTAAAAAGAGTATGAAGTAGAATAAATACCTTGGGGAACTAAATGAAAGAAATCTGAAGCCAAGATTATTGTTCCCAGCGAAAATGCTGATTTTTGATAATGGTAGGGAAAAGAATCTTCGATGATACGGAGGACCTGGATATCTTCTTAGCGTCGCAGTCAGTTAGAGCCAGTGAAAAGGATTAAAGACAATTATAAAAAAAAAAAAAAAGGAAAAGAATACAGAGGCTTAATTGCACTCTTCACAGAACTTTGCTGTTGTGCATCCAAGAAGAAGAAAATTGAGGAGAAGAGTTTATAGGAACAGTTCCATGTAGCACAATTTAGTTATAATCTATTTGTTAGTTGTTGGAACAAGAAAAGTTTTGACAGTTGGTTTGTGGTAAGAAAGGGAGGCAAGAGGAGAGGTTTTCCATTTTGAGCTGGGGGGTGGTGGGAAGAAGGGCACACTGTGGACTTTCCCTTTTAAGTCTAGGTGTTAGCACTCCCAGCAGATCCTCACATGGGAGATATGGGAAACAGGGAAGGCAGGCATTTCGCTTGCATGGGAGAGGGAGGGAATGTGGTTCTGGGGGACTTAATTTGGGTTTGTAAAAGAGGGGGGGAAGGGGAGGGACTCACACACAAAAAGGAAAATGATTTCCAAAGATAATTTTTCTGTCATGGTAATGGTACCCAATTATAAAACAAAGCAGAACTTCGTTAGGCAGACCCACACAATAAATAGTGGAGTAGTAAATATGGGTTCAGTGGAAAATATGGATGGATGCAGTTTTAAATTGTATTTTATTCTGAATGATGGGAGAGGTTAAGACAGTTACTTTGAATGTTAAAGGTCTAAATTCCCACCAGAAAAGAAAGAGGGTAAGGGATTTTTTGGTGGAGCAGGGGGCAGACATATTTTTCCTCCAAGAGACACACCTCTTGGCAAAGAATGTTCCCAGGTTTGCTACTGCCAGAATTGGAGGTTTATGGGCATCTTGCTGCAAAAAGAAGAAAGCAGGGGTTATTATTGGATTCGCCAAACACAAAGATTTTGAGTTAGAAAATTATATTAAGGACAAAGAGGGTAGATTCCTCTGTTTAGTGGGAAAGCTGTCAGGATGGCAAGTAACTTTAGCAAACATATGTGCCCCTAATGCTGGGAGGATTGCATTTTTTAAAGATTGCTTCAAAAGAATTGCTGAGGTGACTAAGGGCACGGCCATCATCCAAGGAGCCATATTCAGGCTCCAAGGGGAACAGCCACAAAAGGCCTTTAATTGGCAATTAAACAGGAACTTGCTCAAAAACAGGGAGAGCAGGAGCCAAATAGAAAAAAAATTAGTAGAATTTTTTGACTATAATGAGGGATCAGTCAGTTCGCCTGCCACCTTATAGGAAGCTGCTACGGTGGTGATTAGAGGGAACATAATTGCTTTGAATACAAAAATATTGAGGGACAAGAGACAACAGAAAAAGGAAATTTATGCAGAGTTGCAAAAACTAGAGACACAAAATAAACTAAATTCTACTAAAGAGTTAAGACAAAAAATAATTAAGAATAGAGAGATTATAAACACTCTAGAGATAGATAAGATTAATAATCAGCTAAGGAAAATAAGATTCCACTATTTTGAGAATAACAATAGAGCAGGCAGAACTCTCGCCGATCTAGTCAAGGTAAAGCAGAGGAAAGCACTTATTCAGAGGGTTATCAACAAGAAAGGCATTTATTGCACAGAGCCGCAGGATATAAAAGAGACATTCTTTGAATTTTATAGTGGAGTTTATAAATCTACTAACCCAAGTGATTCAGAAATAACGAAGTTTCTGGAGGGGATAAAGTTACCAAAACTAAATTCAGGACAAGTGACTTTTCTTAATGCAGAAATTACAAAACAAGAAGTATACAAGGCAATATTGGCTGCAAAGAACAACAAGGCAGCAGGACCAGATGGGTTTCCTAGTGAATTTTATAAGGCCTTTGCGGACAGGCTTGCACCATATCTTGCGGCAGTATTTCATAATATTCTAGCAGATAGGGCTATGCCGGAAAACTTTTATAATGCTACCATAACCCTAATTTTAAAGCCTGGGAGGGATCCGGATAATTGCGGTAGTTACAGACCAATATCACTTTTAAATGCAGATTACAAGATATTTGCAAAAATTCTTGCTGACAGGTTTAAGTCAATTAGTGGGGAAATAATACACAAAAACCAGACTGGTTTCATCCCGGGCAGACAGGGCAAAGATAACATAAGAAAATCAATTAACATAATATATATTTTGAACAAACAAAAGATCCCCGCCATGATAATCTCCGCCGACGCGGAGAAAGCGTTTGATTTTGTGGAGATAAAATGCCTCTTTAGAGTGCTAGAAAAGATGAATCTAAAGGGCAATTTTCTGGAATGGCTGTCGGCGATCTATTTAACACCGCAATCTAGGCTTCTTATTAATGGAGAGTGTACGGAACCTTTTCAATTGCAAAGAGGAACCTGGCAGGGTTGTCCTCTTTCTCCCCTTCTTTTTAACATAGTATTAGAGGTCCTGGCATCAGCAATAAGACAAAATGAGAAAATAAAACGGGTATAAATTGGGCCCATAGAAAACAAATTATCTTTATATGCGGATGATCTGCTGCTATATATAACTAAGCCAGAGGAGACTCTGCCAGAACTGATAAGGGTTATGGATAGCTTTGGGAAAATTGCAGGATATTCAATAAATAAAAATAAATCATATGCTCTAGCTTTTGGTTACAATGGAGAACATGAGGATCGGATTAAAAAAATTATCTCCTTTTCCTATAGAAAAGTCTGCACTAAAACATCTAGGGGTTTCCCTTACAAAAAATCCAAAAGAGCTATACGCAGCAAACTTTCCCCCATTAATAAAACTTTTGAGAGAAGAAGTAAAACCCTGGCGCAAATTAATGACATCCTGGCTAGGTAGAATAAATTTATACAAAATGATGATATTGTCCAAGTTTATTCATAAGTTTATGGCATTACTGATTACATTGCCTGAATCTTTTTTCAGGTTTAGTGAGGACCTCCTGAAAGATATTGTATGGAATGGCAAAAAGGCAAGAATTAGGAAAAGCTCCTTGATGCAACTCAAGGAGAAAGGGGGTCTTAATCTTCCTAATACAAAATTATATTACAAAGCGTCAATTTTAACAGGGATATACGACTGGTACCACGAAGAAACTGCACCTGAGTGGGTGAGATTAGAAAAGGAAATTTCTCAAGTGAAAACATTAAAAGATCTTATAGTGGATCGAGGGAGTCTGTCCACTAAATTTTACAGGGAACACCCGTTTATTGGTACTTTATGTAGGCATTGGTATAACACAAGGAAAAAAATGGGAATAGGAGGGAGTTTCTCCCCCTTCACACCTACAAACTCAATACAGGCCAAAAAAACAGGAATTGCTCCAGGTCTACGAAAGCTACTGGGAAACAAAGGTGCTGTGAGGATGGGCCAGCTGTTTACAGGGGGAAAATTTTTAACCCCAGATAGGTTAGAAAAAATGTTACAGGGAAAGGTGGATCATTTTCAATACTTACAGCTAAAAGGATTAGCAATTACAGCTCAGAATATAGAGAGTTTTAGTAGAGAGCCATACAAATTAGAAAAATTACTGTTTAATAGAAGTGAAACCTCGGGCCGCTTAGGTAAAATATATAAAGCTCTAAAGGAGATAAACTACAAATCACCTTTAAGTTATATGGAGGCATGGAGAAAAGACACAAAGATCCAATTAGACGAGGAGGAGGAAAGAAAGATATGGAACCACATGAATAGATGGATGACCTCACTGGAAGTAAGAGAGGTACAGATAAAGTTAATACTGAGGTTTTACTTAACCCCTGTAAGAATGAGGTTTGCGGATCCTTCCGGGAAAGGGCTTTGCTGGAGGGGTTGTGGCAATGTGGGTACCTACAAGCACTGTTGGTGGGAGTGCCCGGTAGTACGCTCATTCTGGGGTAAAGTGTGGAAATTAATTAACAAAGTTGTGGGGGAGGTGGTCCCATACAGAATGGAAACTGCTCTATTGGGACTATACCCCAATACAGAAAATATGCTCCAATTTCAGAACTCTTGTAAGGTTATTTGCTTGGCTGCAATATCGATGATCGCCAAATACTGGAAAGGATCTGAAGAATTTAATATGGAAGAACTGTAACAAAAGTTATGGTTCTTATACTCGATGGAAATGCTCCATGCAGAGTTTCAGGACAATAGGCATAACTTCGAGGAAACCTGGTTGCCAGTCATAACTGCCCTGGATGAGAAGAGAAAGGGGAAGGTGGATCGTCAACAGCTCCTCTAACTTAACATACTGGGGCCAAGTCATGACAAGAGAAAAAGTGACTTTTTGTGTGGGGAGTCCTTGTTTTCTACTTTGGGTTTAAAAAAAAAAGTTATTAATATATGACATGCATTATCTGATCATAAGTGGGGGTTTTTCAGATCTACTGTACGGGTATTTTTCATTATGATCATTATAATGTGTATTATAATGTAAATGATAAAAGCTTATAAATAAAAATATATAAAAACAAACAAACAGAAAATTAGACTAAATGGGCAATTAAACAAAAAAACAGTCCAGGTGTGGGGTCTGAAAGAAAAAACAGGGATGTTAAGCACCAGGGAGTCATTACAAAGAGTCCTGGATTAAGGGCTGGGTGGAGACAGAAAACAAGGCCTGGAAGGCAGGTAAGGCTAGGAGCAGGACAAGGAGGCAAGTGGATCTAGGAGCAAATGTAGGAAGAAGCACGTATGGTTGGGAGGAAGGTGAGGGAACTAGGTACAATGAGCCAGAAAGCAACAGTCTGAGAAGTGTTGTACAAGGCAAAAACACTAGGGGAAGACCTGGAAGTTTGTAGCTGTCCCTAGCCAATCATGGCAGAGGTCACAGATAACCAGTCAGGCATTGGTGGGGGACTGGTGATCATGGCTGATGCGACACGCCTCAAGGGCTGCAGGGTTGTGCCGATGTGCTATTCCCTGGATAGCTCACTGAGCAGACCCAGCATTGCAGGAGCTGATTTAATACTGGATAAAGAGTCACCCATCTCCATAAGCCACTTGTTTTTGTTACTTTTTACTGTGAGTTGCCAAAGCCGCTTCCAAACAGAGATGTCAAAGCAGTGGAAATAACTAGGGCTGAACCAAGTACTAAAAAACTTATTCTCAAGTATTTTCAAGTTTCCAAAGATTGGGCCCAAGTTTTGGGGCTGCTCCTTGGTAATTCGGTGAATACTTGATACTCATGCATGGCAGGAAGGGGGCAGAGGGAAGCAGAGGGCGGGGGAAGGGGGCAGCAATTCACCAGAAAGTGGAGGGAGCCAGAGCACCACTGTGGCATGGGGCCCCTGTTCCAATGCTCTCTGGGAGCATGTTCCCCAATGTTCTCTGGGAGCATGCTTGGAAATGTAGTCCAGCATGATCCCAGAGATCATTAGAACAGCAGCTGTAGCTGGCTCTCTTGATGCATTCTGGACTATATTTCCCAGCATGCTCCCAGAGAGCCTTAGAACAGTGGCTCCACGCCACAGCAGTGCACTGGGTCCCTCCACTTTCCAGTGAGTTTGCTGCCCCTTGGGAAGAGGTAGGAATGGGAGGAGGGAGGACAGGGAGCAGCACAGAATGCTGACATGCCGCTGCGTAATGGAATTGCTCTTCTATGCCCCAAGTGAACTTCACAGCAGTGTTCTGACTCCCTCCACTGTCTGGTGAGTTTGTTGCCCCCTGCCCCCTTCCATTCATCTTCCTTTCACCTTATCTCTCTCCCCCCCTCCCCGCTGCTCTCTTTCCTGCATTCCTCGATTAAGGCGTTACTGAGTAGCAAGTACCAGGGCCAGTTCCTCAGTACTCAGCAAATCATACCTACTGAGTAATCTCGAGTGCTGAGTTTCATCCCTAGAAATAACTTAAAATCTCAGTTACATTCCAGTTCTGTCATCAGTTCTATTCTGAGAGATAGTAAAGTCAAGACATGGTAAGATAATGTTGTTAATGTCCCCTGTACATGTTGCCATTATCTTGTATAACTGAGTCATATATCAGAGAATAAAACTACATTTGACAGGTTTCGATTTGGATAAGTATTAACAAATCTGGAAATAAATGTTCCAGCCATCCAGACGTATATCCAGATGGTCATTAGTGTGACCATTAGAGAGACATCCAGTTCAGCTGTATCTGAAATTCAGCTATTTCTGGACTTGCAGAATAATAAGGAAGTATGCTTTTGTGGTTATCAAACTGGGCTGTCTCAAGAAATATTGGTTAATTTCTGGCTCGTCATGTGTGACCACCAAGAAGGAACTTTAATTGTTCTGCTGCTCAGATGCAAAAGTGAACATTGCCATAAAATAGGAGAGCATGTATGTGGGTGCAAAATATATTTTAGCATACAGTGTACTTCTTTTCCTGTTGGATTTCCAGAGGAAAAATTAACAGAGACAATCTAAGGGTAGGCAGGGCTCCCAGGAAGATGCCAATGATTTGTAAAAGCTAACTATTTCTGTGAATACTGGCAAGTTTACAGAACTGCTGTATGGATTATCTATGTGCAGGTAAGTATCCCTGTCCTTCAAATAATAAGACTCAGCAAGGTTATGATTCTATATGGCTCTGCTCAGTTTGAGAAACATCAACTAGTCTCAACTACTGTGGATATCTGACTCTTTGGACGCTTTCAGCCAAGACACTCTCCACCCACCGCCCACACACTATACACGTTGCAGGGCTGCAGTGTTACCCTATGGATGCCCTGTAATATGTATAGGGGGGGTGGGAGGGGTAGTAGTTGGAAACATTGGGTATTTTCAAACATAACGGGGCTCAATTTGCCCCATCACAGAAACACCCTGCAGATTCCCCGCCGGGGCCAACATGTCATGGCCAACAGCCGTGTTGTCCGATCCCGGCGGGGAATCTTGGGGGGGGCGGGGCTGCACGGCCGAACGTGCGGCCGCACAGCCCCACCCCCCCATGCTCCCCCAGCAGCCCACCCTCCCAAAGATGCGTGGGTGCTGTGGCCGATACGGCAGCTGCACCCGCCCCCGGGAAATTGACCACAGCCCGGAATCGACGGCGAGCACAGCTGCCGATTCCGGGCCGTGGTCAGCTGCCAGACATGATGGGTGATTTCAGACGTTACGCGAACACGGTGAACCACGGTGAATACCCACCTGTGGTCACAGTGTCCCGTACGTCTATTCACGGCGCGCCAGATGTTGGCCACGGTCAATACCCACATGGGGTTCATTTGAACCACGCTTCCCGGGCTAGCCGGGGGAAGGTACCGGGAAGCGTGGTCAAACGGACCCTGGGCCGTGGCCAAGGAAAAGTAACGTCTGGCCGCGTGCCATGGGCCGGGATCCCCGGCGGGATCCCGGGCCGTGGCACGATCGGCCGGACACGGCGGCCGCATTGGCCCTGACGCCCGCCCGTCTCCTCGGAGGGCGGGCGGCGGGGTGCGTGGAGGGGGCGGGGCCGCACGGCCGCACGTTGCGCCGTGCGGCCCCTCCCACTTTCCCCACCGGGATCCCCCCGGCACATCTGTTGGGCCGTTACGAGGTGACCCCGGCGGGGAACGAAGCCGTTGGTGCCGGTACGGGGCCAACGGCCAACGTATCGTCTGAAAATACCCGATGTTGACACACTCAACCATGATGAATTCCCCATGGTTGAGCATGTCAACGTCATGTCTGGTCAGTGTTACACTGGGTGGTCACCCCCGTGAATCACGGAGGGGAATCAGATTTACCACACTTCCGTTCCTCCTCCAGGAAGGAGGGACGGAAGCATGGTAAATCTGATTTCCCCCTCCCCATGATTCACAGGGGTGAACATCTGGCGTAACACCGACCAGACATTACGGGATCATGCTCACCGCCGTGGAATTCACCATGGTTGAGCATGATCTCGTAACATCTGAAAATATCCTGTCTTGTCTGAAAACGCCCTTTAATGGAGGGTTACAACTAAATACAAAAATCCCCCCCCCCCGGTATTTTAGCTAACTGGTGTTCCCATGCCTTCCCAGGGCAGTTTCAATTTAAGGGCCACAGCAATGGTTTCTTGTCAAGGGAAGGGTGTTTCCACGAGCTGTTTCAAGAATTTAAGACATTCCTGAAGTGGATTTTCTATAGGGTGAAATTCTCATTGGTTTAACTTGGTGATCAAAGAAGCTAGATTTCAACCAGTATACTTATCATGGTGCTGTGCTAACTTTTCCATTTAAATGTTTCAGTTCCCACCCCATCTCCATTGAATTGTTAACTTGTCCATCATTTTTCTTTATTTTTTCATTATATATTTTTTCTGCCCTGCTGTTTCTTCTGTAGAACTTTCTTTTCATACTAAAGAAACACTGAAAACAATGAGAAGCTAGTTTTAGAGAAGAGCTCCACAACCCAAATTATCCAGCTCTTATGAGCTTTTCTGAAAGTCTAGCCATAGGTGGCAAATGGAAGCTGCTGGGTGCTCAACACTTCTGAAAAGCTGACTCTAGGCTTGGCATGGATTAATTGAAACAGTAGCAAACAATGTTCAATAACACCGCCTCCTAAATGCCATCCCATCTGTGACTTACATCTCTATTTTGATTTGAATGGGGGCAGGTCCTACAAACCACAAAGAAACTTGATCAGGAAAAATCTCAGGAACCCAGAAGAATTACCCTATTCATCTCCATGGAGGGATGCTGCATTGTACCCCTATCCAAATTAATTACTCCCAAGGTGGCATTATACATTCAATCTTTTATTTGGGGGGGGGGAGCAGGGAGGGAACAATTTGCAATTTGCTTTGCATAAAGAACGGAAACCATTTATTCAAACCTCTCTATCCAGATCCTTCCATATTCGAGACATGTTTTGTATCCCTTACACCTCACAAACACACTGTATTACTTTTATAGTTGAACCTTTCCTTACTCAGACACATCTGTAACCAGACAAAAAGCATATCCAGTGTTTCATTTGTTACCAAAAAAAGGGGCGGGGGGATGACATGACATGCTTCAAGCCTGCTCTAGAAGTCCCAATCCTTCACTGTGGAAGTATGGGAGTGTTCCGAGGATGATGAATCTGCCCTGCCAAGACTCCTGATTAAGGGTGTGCATCCATAAAGTTTTCTATTAGTTATGAAAATGAATGGAGCCCCATTCATGTTTGTAACTAATTATACAAAAACAGATAAATAAGCAAACAATTATCATTTGCTTTCATCCGTTTTCTCATTTAAAAATAAAAAAATTAAAATCCCTGCACATATGTAAATGACCACTGGGGACATTCTGCGCATGCACGGCCTTTTCCAAAATGGTGCCAACACTGGGAAAGGGCTGCGTGTATGTAGAATGGCCTGGTGGACATTTTGTACATGCACAGTTATTTTATTTTTTAAAAATAATTTTTAATAAAATAAATGACGGGGGGAAACAAAAATGGTAGGGTCGTTTATGAAAAACCTCTAGATCAAAAGGGTTTTAGTAAACAAAAACTAAAACAAAAATGGGAGAGATGCCTTCTGCACACACCTACTCCTGCTCCATCAGCTCCTGTTTTGCCTGTTCTTCCTCGGGGTAGAATAAATGTAACGTGGGCCAGAACTTGAGGTTGACATGACTGCTTCTGCTGATCAGTTGTTTGATACTGATCAGCCCCAACCCTGCTAAGGCTGGTGCTTCTGCATCTAACCATAGGCAGGGTTTTTGCAAATAGCAGCAGTGACGGGATCTGGAAGAAGTGGTAAGACAGGACACTGGCATGAAGAACGGTGCCGAAGAAGATTCCTGGAAAGCCCTGGCATAAATTAAAGCCCTGCAGGTCCCCCAAGGTATCCACATAAAGGAGTTTCTATTTTAGGTAATCTGTTGTTTGGCAATTCACATATTGGACAGAATTATAATCAAGCAGCTTCATTAAGACACTAATATTAAATATGTAACATTAAAAAAACATTGTACCTTATTACCTTTGCTGAAACTAGAAAGAAACTATATTTGTTTGAGCAAGTTTTTAAGTCAGGATTTTGGTATCCCTAATGTCCTTATTACCTAGAAATTTGCATTAGATGTCCCACCTTCCACATCTCTTCAAGATAATTACAAGCAATTGAATTTTATGGCTTTCCACGCAAGCTCAGAGAGTCATTTTGGGAAGTAGCAATAGAGGGATGGTGCCAAAGTCATAACTCACCATTTTCCAATCCATATGTTTTGTTAATAAAGTTCCCAGGAAAAGTGCTAAATGGGGAAATGAATTTGCAACGTTTTTTTCATAAGTTTTGCAGCAGTGTTCTGAGTTCACAGAGGGGACTTAGAGCAAGGCTATTGACTTACCATGTCTTCTATAGATGAAGATGTTTTAGCACATCCCAGTTTTTTGTATATTTTAATCTGATGGCAAAAAGGATTTACGTGTGAACAATTATGGAATTTCAGGTATTTTATTTGATACCAAGGAAACAAATTATGACCCAGTGGGTAGATAAATTCACTTCAATCTTGCAAGTGTGGCTTGCTGAACTGAAAAATTGTATAATATTTTGACTGTAATTGCAATGGGAAATAGCAAAAATTATTTTCAGTGTTGGATTTCAATATTTGGAAGTTAATGATTAAGAAAAGATGTAATCTTGGGTTAACATATTCAGAGTTATTAGAATGTGAGAGATATCAGAACTCTTAAATGGAATATTGAAATGGTTTAAATTGCTCCATACTATCAACTATCAGTCAGTTATTGCAATAAGAGTTAGCAATATGAGTAGTGGAGTGCAGTGGATAAGGATTACATGCAGTAAACCGGGGTTTAAATTCCATTTTAGCCATCAGCTCATGACCTGGGGCAAATCAGTGTCTCCTACCTTAATGTCTCATGTCTAAAATGGGAATAAAAATGACCTACTTCACAGCGTTGTTGTCAGGGTGAACTAGATAAAGATTGCAAAGCACTTTGAACATTGAAAGTCCTACATAATAATACAGTTTATTTATTTAACCCCCCCATCCCATGCTTTTTACCATTAGTACAAAAACACAATATATCATCATAAAACAATTTAAAATCCATATACAAACAATTTAAATCATTTTAAAGGGGGAAGCTAAAGAGAGAAGAAAATACTTTAAGGGGAACCAGCAGTGGATCCTTAAAAAGCACTTGGAAAATGGAAGAGTCCTCAGGTGCCTTTTGAAGATGTGGAGGGGGTGGGTGATTGTGGGATAATGGTGCAGCAGCTGTCAGGCTGTATTGCACCAAACACATCGTGAGGACAAAAGAAAAAAAAAAGGTAAGATCCACAACAAGGCTAAGAACACACCAAAACTAGACACACCTCAAAAGGGAAGCTTTTTACACCATGAAACCAATCAACAGGCTTCAAGAAATTAAAATACACAGTAAAAATAATCTCGTCACCCGGAAACAGGACAAGATAATTAATAATTATTGTGAATAACTAAAACGAAAAAGTCATTTTCATTTTGTTATTATGAAAATTAATGGGTTAATAACTAAAAAATAGGGGGGGAATTGTTTCAGTTATTAGGACAGGTGGCCACTGGCTCCAGGCTGTCTGATAAAGAAGTGGTCAGAAGAGGGTCAAAAGGGAGGGGGAAAAGCCCAGCACAGAATGACTGACATCTCCTATGCCCAATTGCCTATGACAATTGACTGTGACACACAAGAGAATCCCTCTGATAGGTCTTTTTTTGCACATTCTGCTATGAATCAGGATGGTTTGTGGGGATGGACATGGTGAGTATTTTTAAGCTTGTGGAAAGCTGAACAAATTGCCAGTGCCCGAGTCTAGTTCTGTCTGTGTGCTCCTGTGCCAACACCAGGGGTCGCCTCCTCCTGCTGCTATTATCCACCAGTTCAACCAGACACACACACTCCCCCCTCCCCTCCCAGTGCCTGCCACCTGGAGCAATGGCTGCAAGTTGACACCCACAGACACTTTGGGGTGCCAATACCAAAGCCTGTGCCAGACATGCCTGCCCACCTACTGCTCCTCTGTCCAGTGTCCTCCTCCTGTTGCTGCTGCCACAAAAATCTCCTATCCCTCAGGAATTCCCTGAAAGTTGAAGCCTTTGCTACACTATGGGTCGCCATGCCAGTGTGCCTTCTGGTCCATCTTGTGCCCACCTGCTGCATTACAGTCTCTCTCTGATATTCTGCCACCATGGGGCACTCTCTGCAAGTTTGGTGAGCATAAACTGTCATGGAACAAAAGTAAAACCTCTATAGTTAAATAAAAGCAAGGCCCTCAAGTGATGTAAGGTGAGTTACAACTTTTATTAAAATCATAAAACTTGTATTGCTTATTAAATTGTGGGGTGGGAATTCTAATCTTTCTGAAATTTGGAAGGAAGGATCCCATGGGTGAGGGGTACAGTCTGTTCAAATTTAATTTAAATTGGATGAGAAATAAAGTTGCTGCCAGAAATCCATTTCCTATTGAACCAATGGAAAATGAAAATAAAATTTAAAAACTAAAAAATGAATAATGAAAACTAAAACAAAAAA
Source organism: Sphenodon punctatus (assembly GCA_003113815.1). Lineage (NCBI taxonomy): Eukaryota > Metazoa > Chordata > Lepidosauria > Sphenodontia > Sphenodontidae > Sphenodon > Sphenodon punctatus. Next base: position 3,847,583 of record QEPC01002298.1, on the reverse strand, counting down.
ATTAAATTTTAATAACTAAAATAAAAATTAAAAATAAACCAAAAAACCTTTTTGTGCACACCCATATTTATCAACCAGAAACAGGGCAAGGCTGACAGGGTCAACAGGGTGTGGTTGGCTCCATAAAACCACACAGCATGCAGCAGAAAAATGGGAGCAGATGAGAAAAACATGTCAGACTGTTAAAGGAACATTTCAGGGGCCACACTGAAGCAGGTGTCAAGGAGTGAGCAGTCCATGGCCGATATGCAGCCTGACCAGGACCACTTCTTCCTGACAGTTTTGAAGATAAGATCTCTGCTACAGCTGGATGACAGACTTCATATCATTCATTTCAGTCATCTGACTGTAGCCCCAAACACACTGCCAGCACTCCATGAGGAGGGACTTAAAATGGGAATTAAATCATTAAAAGGAACTACTGTAAGGTCATGAGTCGGATGGTCAACTGACTGAGCGGCTGCATCAGCCCACTTATTGTCCCTGATCCCCATGTGCCTGAGAATCCAGCAAAAGAGCAATTGGGTGCTTTGGTACCAGAAGTGATCCAACTGTATTTGAATCACAGCAATCAATGGGTAAGGGTTAAAAGAGAGGGAATCCAGGGCCTTCCAGGAACACAGAGATTCTGAACAGAATACAGGCCACACCCCACTCAACCAACACAAATTATAAAGCAAAAAAAAGAGCAAAGAACTTTTCAGTAATGATGAAACACTCCCTAGGGAGTCAGCGGGCAATGCAACAGCCACCACAGGCCATAGACACCTGCACAAAATACCCAGACTTGAAGCCATCTGTAAAGAGGTCCGGAAAACCATAGTGACAGTAATGATGCTCACAATAAACTGTGGGTACTGCTATGGTGGAATCACAAATCATGGAAACAGAGACAGGGAGTAGTAGCAGGGAAGCAGACTTGTGTCCCAAGGCAGAGGGGTGACACAGAAGCCCCAGGAGAAACACCACCCAAAGACAGGTCTAACTCTGCAAGAGGGATTACAGCAGGAGCCCAAAAGGCACAATGAAAGAGCTCTGGGCCATTAACAGGGTCTCGTACTGGGGCTAAAACGTGGAGTCCCACATGGGGTACCCAAGCAGGGAATGTAGTTTGGCAGCATATTGCAGAGACAGCTGCATGTGATGTATGTGAAGCAAAGGCTCAAAGGACTCAGCATACAAACTATACACCATTAAGGTGCAAAATACTCCTGTGCACGGAGGTCTTGGTGATGGACAGGTCCAGCCTCCATAGAATGGAGGGCCTGTCAGAGCTGTAAACAATGGAGGTGTAATCCAACTTGAAGCACACAAAGGCCTGACACAGCTGCAGCAGACACTAACAGTCAATACCCCAGGAGGCAGAAGAGATGACCTGCAGAACATTCAAAGCCTTATCATACTTGTCCTGTAGTTTGTGGGAGAAATGTCAACTTCCTGTCCAGCACTAAGCCAAGAAACTTGGCTTCAGCAACAACAGGAAGGTGCACCCATTCCAGCCATAAATCAGGATCAAGGTGGAGGCCCCGCAAATGGCTAAACTACATGCAGACCATCTTCTTTTCCAAAACCTGAAAGCCATCATCAAAGGCCCATCAAGAGAGACAGTTCATGGCCATTTGCAATTGCTGCTCAATGAACTGCATACTGCACAACTGCAGCAGATCTGGAAATCATCCACATACAGCTAGTTGTGAACAGCAGGAGGCAGGCCATGAACAGTTCCATTAATGCACATGGAAAACAAAGTGACTCGGAACAATGACCTCTAGAACCCCCGCAACCTCCTCAAAAACATGGGAATAGGTAGAAGCAAGACAGACATGAAACTATGGCTGAAATTAGTATAGATTAGATTTTATTCTCGTGAAAATCTCACAAGAATCAGGGCTGAGATCTTGCAGTCATCTCAACACTGATTCAGATTCCCATAAGATTTCTCACTTCCCCCAGGCTGGCCTCCAAGCCCAGAGAAATTAAAAGGAAGAGGGAGGAGGAAGCCACACTGTTCCCTGCCCAGATTCCTTACCTTGTCTGGGGCTGGCAGCTGTATCGGTGGGGAAAGCTTCCTGGTCACAACTTTTCAGGAATGTGAGGGGGTGGAGGGAGTGTCTTCTATTTATCACAGACTGACAGGAGGGAGGAGTCATACTCATCTGATATCTTGGCATTTTATTGGCTAACAGTAGCCAATAGATTGTTGAAAAGCTGTGCTGAGCCCACCTCTTCCCTTTAGCTTTCCCTCCTCTCATCTGGAAGTCTTTTACAGATGGGGGAGAGCAAGATAGAGGAAGCAGATCTTCAGCATTCTATTGGCTAGCAGGTGTCTGAACACCCAATAGAATTCTATAAAGCTGTGCTGAGCCCACCCCTTCCCTTCATCTCCTCCCTCCCATCTGGAAAGGACTCCCTCCCATCTTTCCTCCCTTGTGGATGTAATGTGATCAAAGCTTCCCAAACCAGCAAGAAGTTTGCCTGACACATTATGAACAAGTTGAAAGCAACAGAAAAGCACAGCTAGAAGCCCATCGAAGAGGAGGTTACAAAAATCAAGTTACAGAAATCATAAGGTACTCTGGAAAGGTCAGTCTGTGATAAATACAAGACACTGATGATAGAAGATGTTTGGTCACTGTAATTTTCCAACTACTTATATAATATTTGGCCCCAACAAAATAGGCTCTGCTCTCAAGATAAGCTACTGCTATCTGAGGAATCAAAAGAAGACATCAGTCATGGTAGATCCATGACATCCTTTCTCCTTCCTTGTATAAAGAAAGAAATATAACAATGGGTGTGTGGCAGGACACAGTACAGATCATGACTTAAAAGGATACTGGTCCTTTAAGGAAGCCTCATAGACTGAGAGTAAGGCCTATAATGCCTTGACACTGGGATCAAGTCAGTTCGTGGCAGTCAAGAGAAAGGTAGCTGAAGGGAGCAGACCTCTTCCAAAGCTTGGCTGACCCAGGGCTGAAGGCCCAGAAAAGGCCGAGGAACAGCCTATGTGTGGACTGCTTTACCTGGAGACTTCAAAGGTGAAGTAGGCCAAACCTCCAGAGTCTTATCCCCATCAGGTAGGATGGGGATAAGACCTATACTTTTGTTAAGGACTTTTGTTATGTTGATTTACTTTTGAGGGACCCACCATTGTTGGGAGAAGGCTTCGGTGGGTGGGCAACAGGGCTGGCTATAGGGGTGTGTGAGGACACTAGCATTAAATTCAGGTAACTCTGTGTGATAAGTCAGGGTGCAGCTAGCATCTTGGAGTTTATGTGGAAGGTGGGATAGCTACTTTCCCCGAAACTCCAGTGACATCTGGGCCCCCACCACATAATGGTGGAGAATGCAGGCATCACTTTGCTGACCACCAAGGCAGCCTATCCCCAAAGAGATTGGTCCTGGTACAGGGTGGTATTGAAAGGAGGACTATGCCCAGAGAGGACTGTGTTGACAGGGAGGAGAAAGAAAGAGTGCCTTGAGAGACAAGCGAGGAGCTGGAGGAATGTACCTAGCAGTGAGTGGAATATTAAGGAAAGTCCAACTGGAGTCCCGTGCCCAGAAACATAGGGAGCTGGAGGATTGTGACCAGTAGCAGTGCAAGACAGAAAGGAGTGCGTTAGAAGCTCACCCAAGGACCAAGGGCTTGAGCGGGCTGGAGTTAGGAGATTTGTCCACACATCTGTGTCAGGATGTGGATCCGGAACAACTGGAATATGGTGGCTGGAGGAGTGCACCCATGTTCGAGGCAGACAGTATGCCTAGGAACCCTAGTAGAGCCAGTGATAGGTCAGCAGTAGGGCTGATGTGGCAGCAGCTGTTACCGTGCCGCCATTCCATTCTGAGAATTCGACACGTACTGTGACTTTCCGCCGACTTCCCCTCGATATTTCCATGATCCCACATTTGCTGCTGCCGATTGCTGCAGATGCGGCATGTCTGCTGTTTGTGAATTTATCTGATATTCCCTACATTAGTGGAATAGCCACACAATGTTGCCGCATACAGCAAACGGTTTTATGCTGCCTTCCACCTTGAGTGCGAGTCTGCGGTGAGCCATGAGATTGTCAGACTCTGAATGAATGATAAATGAATCATTGATGAATACATTGAAGAAAGGTGGAGGGTGACTGACTACCTGCTTCATCCTCCACCTTCCCCTGCACGCGCCGGGGGCCGATGGGTGCGGGGCTATAGGTGGATAATGTGACTAGGCTAGCTGATGAGATCATTGCTGATGCTGACTCTCTGAGTGCTCTGTCTCTGACTCTGTCTGCAACTAACTGCCGCTGCTAGTTACTCTGTCTGGGACTAGAGTTCACGGCTTCAAAGCTTCAAGCACAGCACCTGACCCAGGTCCTGATGGTGGTATTGGAGGAATCTCATCATTGTCTTAACTGTCACTGTGGTGTAGTGGGGAATGTGCTTGCTGGTTGTAGATGATGTGGGCTGTAAAGACCAGGGTTAAAATCTCCTCTCTGCCTTTTTTTGTTTCTCTTCCCTATTATATCCTATCTATTCACTACAGCTATATTATCTCCAGTGAAGTCAACACATGACACCAACACTCTGTAGAAGCATCTGAAAATAAAACATACAGCAAGGCTATCGATTCATGGTCGCGCCGCGGTTCCTTCATCTTTAATAGTTACTGATAGAGTTGCCTCCCCTCGCAGGCCAGCCTCCCAGTCCCAGACTAGTGCTATGATTTGGAGCGGACTTGGTGGGATGGGAGGGACATGGGAGATAGACCTGACAGTGACAGCCTGAGCACAGCGTGTGTGTGTGTGGTGATGATGATGATGATCATCATTGATGTGTGCGGACTCTGGCCAGCAGCCACTGTGTGTGTGAAGATGTGAGAGCCCAGGCCGGCATTCCGGACTGTGGGAAGTTCAAAGCTTCAAGCACCTGTCCTGGGCCCTGATGGTGGTATTGGAGGAATCTCACCATTATCTTAGCCACCACTGTGGTGTAGTGGGGAACCTGTCTGCAGTAGCTGTCTTGGTCTGTAGAGGCCAGGGTTCAAATCTTTTCTCAGTCTTTTTTCTCCGACACTGTATTTAACTTTTAAAGTTTAATTAAAGTTATTATTATTATTATTATTATTATTAACAAACATTTATATAGCACCAGCAGTGTACCTGGCACTTTACAAAGTAATACAATAGACACGGTCCCTGCCCCTAGGGCTTACAATCTGAGAGACAGGAGCTGGGGGAGAGACTTAGGAAGGGGAACAGAGGGAGAGACAAGGGGTCTAACATTCATGAAGATGCGAGGTCTCAAGTGCACGTACTTGGCTTGGTTACGATGAGAATGACAGCAGGCAGGTCCATGTTGCAAGGATAAGGGTAAACCGATCGTAGGTATAGGAATAGTGGCTCAGCAGGATAAAGAGTCAGACAGAGCAGAGCGAAAGAGGTGAGTTTTAAGGAGAGATTTGAAGGTATGAAGGGAGGGGGCAAGGCGGATGTGGACAGGGAGGGAGTTCCAGGCATGGGGGGCAGCAAGTGAGAAGGGACGAAGGCGCTTAGGGGAGCAGGGAAGGCGTGGAAGGGTGAGAGAAGGGACAGAGGAGGAGCGAAGTGCACGGGCTGGAGTATGGAGGGCGATAAGTGCAGAGAGGTAGGGGGGAGCAAGGTTGTGAAGAGCTTTATAGGTGAAGACTAGGAGCTTGTGCAGGATTCGTTCAGGAAGGGGAAGCCAGTGAAGCGAAGAGAGGAGGGGCTGCACATGGTCGAAGCGACTGGCGAGGTAGATGACCCTGGCAGCAGAGTTTTGGACAGAGATGAGGGGAGAAAGGTGAGACCGGGGAAGGCCAGTGAGAAGGAGGTTACAGTAATCGAGGCGAGAGATGACCAGAGCATGAACAAGAGTTTTGGCAGACGAGACAGAGAGAAAAGGGCGAATCTTAGCAATGTTATGGAGGGAGAAGCGACAGGATTTAGCAACAGAGTCAATGTAGGGTTTAAAAGAAAGGGCTGAGTCAAAGATGAAGCCTAGGCTACGGGCTTGGGGGACAGGCAGGATGGTGACTCCATCAATAGTTATTGACAGTGAGGAAGGAGAGGAAGGATGAGGGGGGAAGATAAGGAGTTCAGTTTTAGCCATGTTGAGTTTGAGTTGACGTTGAGACATCCAGGTAGAGATGTCAGAGAGACAGTTGATGAGACGAGCTTGAACAGAGGGAGAGAGAGAGGGAGTAGAGAGATAGAGTTGAGTGTCATCAGCATAGAGGTGGTATTGGAAGCCATGGGAGGCAATGAGTTTGCCTAAGGATGAGGTATAGATCGAGAAGAGGAGAGGGCCAAGAACAGAGCCTTGAGGAACACCAACTGAGAGGGGGAAGGAGGAGGAGGCGGAGTTGGAGAGAGAACCATTAAAGGAGCGGTCAGAGAGGTAGGAGGAGAACCAGTTATGGACAGTTACTTTAAGTAACTGAAATGCTAATTTAGAATGGTTTTTATTTTTTTAAAATGTGCTGCTTTAAGTCTTTATTGATGCTAAGAGAGCAGCGATGCTTCTGGCGCCGCCCCGTATTGCACGCCGCTGGCCATGCCCAAGGGAGGGGGACACACCCATCACCGTGCTGCTGAGAGTGACTGACAGCAGCTGACCCTGACAGAAAAACTTCACCTGAGGCTGTGTGTTTTCAAATTTTCTGTGGTGACGTGAGAGAGATGGCCTACCAGTGCTACCACGCGCTCTTCAGAATCAGTAAGTTTATTCTAAAACCAAAAGGATTCATTCTTCTAACCTATATATTTAAATGTTATTATAAATTTAAATATTATTTATTTAAATAAATAAATTATAAATAAATAGTTTAAATAAATTAAACTATTTATTTAAATAGTTTAAAATATTAAACTATTAAATCAATAAATTATTAATTTTTTTATTTAATTATTTAATAAACTATTTATTTAAATAGTTTATTAAAAAAATTAAGTAGCTTGTTAAATAACTATTTAATTAAATAAATCAACTGTTTATTTAATAAACTATTAAATAAACTATTTATTTAAACTATAAATCAATAGTTTAAATAAATAAGCTATAATATTATTTAAATACTTAAATGTTAAGTTATATATCTAACCTATAAATTTAAATGTTAATTTTGTCATGCCGTTTGACTTAAAATGTATAAAATCCTATTGCAGGTGAGATCCTCATTGATGTGGCTTCTGCAATCTGGTCCACAGTTTGGACGTCTGCAGAATCATTAGAGCAGAAAATTAGGGAGCAGCAACGTCAAGGTAAGCATATTCATATATTTCATTCCATACTTTAAATAGTTTTAATAAACAGCAGCACCATAATTCACATCAGATGGTGCATCGTGCATCACAAATAATTCCCCTATCCCCTAATTGACAGAACAAAACTTTGAAGCAGAACATGAGAGGCACCACCAGGAGTATATTTCCCTCCAGCTCAACCTTGCAGATACGCTGGAGGAAGTAAAAGCAATCCGGCACGCTGTGGATGCTCTGAGTGGAGAAGGGCAAGGAGGAAAACAAAATGAAGAGATGCATGCTGCTGGTGTTGTGGTGCAAATTGTTTAATCTTTTTTTTCATAGTTTGTATATTGTTAATATTTTATTAATTTTTTTTGTACAGTAGTAAATTTTTAAAATGTTTTTTCTAATAAACCTTTTTTCATTATTCCTTGCATTTGTTTATTTTTGTTACTCTTTAGCCAAGATAAGGAGACTAAAGGAAAAGGATTATCAGTACCATTACAGAACTAATTGAAAGAATAAAAAGGATATGTACATATGAATAGAAACATAAAAAGAAGTAGTTGAATTATTACAGGCCACTACAATGCATATACTTACTGGGCTGCATTTCAACCCAAGTCACTGTAAATGTTTTATGGAAGTTGAATGGCCAGTGAATTGTAACTATGGGACTTTGTAGAGATTCAAAAAGTGTGTGTGTGCCCTGTGGATCTGTATTGGGGAGGACTGCTGCTTAGAAAGCCAAATCATATGGGTACAACTTTTAATTCTATTGATTAGACACTTTTAACATCTGGACATGTTACCAACCGACGATATCTTTTCAAAGTATCTTTTATCTAGGATGTCTTATACAGCTTTCTTTATTATGAATACATGTTCCAGGGTCGCCTCTTTGAATATGCCAGTTGCAGAAAATAAGCTGTCCATTCATTTCTCTATCACTTGGAGCATAGCCAGTGTGACCAAAAGCTATGATTTGGCTTTTGCGGAGATTTTCAGTCTGAGCGACTGAGGCTACCTCCCTTTTCTTTCACAGCCATTCTTTGTTTTCTCTGAGATAGTGGCTGTCTGGCTGTGTCTGGTAATGTAATGTGTGGTGGCCATGGAAGAGATACATTTTTCTGCAAGTGTGCGCAGTTATTACTGCTTTATTCTCATCGTGGACACTCTTAATTTGTGCCAGCATGAGGCCTATTAATCAATTTTGATGAACTGAATTGGTCCAGGCCTCATCCTTCTAATGTCTCCTCTGACCACCATGGCAAAAATTAATAATCAATTCATAATAATACATTTATGACTAAGAGGGCATATGATATTGTTCCATCAAAACATGAGTGGTGTTGAAATAATGAACAAGAAACTCATTTGCCCTCTCTCAGTTTGTACTAAAAGTAGGGAGACACACACCACATGACATGAAACTCATGGGTGGCAACTTAAGAAGTTCAAATAATTTAAAAAAACATAATTGTCACTCGGCAAGTAACAAGCGTATATTTTGTTTGTGGTCCATTAGCAGCTACTACTAGCCAAGCAGGAAACAGAGTTATATAAGGGAACATGATGAGACAGTTGGGACTGGGAAAGCTGTGGAAAAACATCATGGAATGGGTCCCCAAGTGTTGGTGTGGGTGGTGGCACTGGCTAAGTTCTCCAAGCAACCGTGATTGGCCATGGCCACTGTCAGAGACCGGATAATGGTCCTCCTTTGCTAGATGAGGTGTTGTTCTGTTCTCCGATTAGAGTGAGTCAGAGTGACTGACAGTTTTACAGCCTCGAATCTGATCCCAGGTCTATCAGGCATGAACCCATGACACTATTGTGCAAAGCCTACCCTTTGGCCTCACATGGCTGCATTGCCTGAGTCCTTTCCAATAGGGATGGGCGAACACAGTTCGGAAGTTCGGAGTTCAGACCAAACTCGGCCTGTTCGGACGACCGAACTGAACTCCTGAACTGAACCCGAACTGACCGAACCGAAGTCTAACTGAACAACAAACCGACCGAACAGTTTGTTCATGTTCGGCCATGTTCGGTTGAGTTTAGGTGGGAAAAACGTGACTGAAGGCCCAGGGAGGGGGAGGCAGCTGCGAAGCATACTTCCTGGTATTAGGTGGTGGAGAGGCTTGGAGTACCAGGCAGCCTACCCAATTGTTTCCTTTTCAACCGAACACTGGCTTCACAGTCTGCGATTGGCCAGGGGCTAGGCTGCACAGAGCCAATCAGGCCTTGCGGTAAGGTGGGAGCAGCAATTAACAAAACTCTTTGCCCTGCCCCCCTTCCAACACCTTCTGAGCCAGTCACTGATCTGTCAGCAGCGTTTTCAGAAGGATCCCTGACTCCCAGCAGTTTGCCACCCTCATCCATTCACAATTATCCTGCCATTTCACCCATCCAACAGATTTACCTCCCTATTATCATTTAGTTAGATTATATTAGGTAGATTTAGCAGTTATTTTTATTTTTTACACCTTCCTGTGTTCTATCTCCCTACCCTCCATTGAATCCATTCCTTTCCCTCTCCCTCCATATTCCATATTCCATCCCTCATTCCTGTCCCCTGGTTTTTGATTTATTAGTGTAGGATTAGATTGATTTAGGTTTTATTTCAGTTTCTGTACCCCTCCCTGTGTTGTTGTGAGCTGTCTGTGTTCCCCCCCACATCCCTGTGTAATATTGTGTGTGTATGTGTGTGTGTGTGTGTGTGTGTGTGTATAAATATATATATAGAGAGAGAGATTATAGTTGTTGTTAGGTAGGATTATAGTTAGCTCTTACAGTTAAGTTAGCTTAGTTTATAGAGATATAGTGATCTAGTTTTAGAGTGTTTTTTATATTCCATTATTTAGTTTCATAGGCTTTATAATAGTTATTAGATAGTTAAATAGCAGTTAATTTTAGTGTAGTATAGATAGATATAATATTTGATAAAAATTGGAACAAAAATAATTAAAAAATTGATTTAATATTAATTGTGTGTGGTTTGTAGAAATGGAGAAGGGAGTGATGAGAGGGCGAGGCTGCTCTGTTGCCCGTAAGGCAGTCAATGAGGCACGTGGCAGGGGCCGTGCCATCAGAGTGCAAGCAGTGGGCAGAAGCAGCACCCCAAGCACATCCCCACGCCCCAAGATGCAAAGGCCTGGTGATGTTGGGTCTCGCTCTCCCAGCACTAAGGGCCAGGGTATTGGGTGTCACCTCCTTGCAGTAGAAGAGGCTGTGGTGGCTGTGACATCTGCAGCAGCAGGTGATTCAGGGGACAAAAAAATCCCAGCAGGGGCCAGCATTGTCCCCTGACTCCCCCATTGTTGAGAGCCCGGTTAGAGGCAGGACCCGATCCCAAGCAGCAGCAGCAACAGCAGCTATAGGGGGCAGGGGGAGAGTGCTGCTCAGTGTGGGAGCAGCATGGGAGTCCAACAGTCTCTGTCATTCTCTTTGTGGATGGGAACAGCGATGCAGAGATTTCTGTGGAGTCGGTCTCTGTATCTGGTGCTGTTGAGGTGATGGCTGTTCCTCAATGACCTGTGTCACCAGTGCCACCATGTCCTGCCCCTCCCAGGAGTGTGTCACCCGGTGTGGGCCAGAAGGCAGGAGGGGCTAAAAAATCATGGGTCTGGGAACATTTAAAAGTGGTGCAGGTGGATGATTCCCGGGAGGTGCGGTGCACTTTGTGCAGCAAGGTAGTGAAGTGAGGGCAGGTGCTCACCAACCTAGAGACATCCGCCATGTCCAGGCATTTAAAAATGTGTCACAGTACCGCTCTGCTAAGTGGGCAGGCTGGGTCAGTGGATGCAAGTGGGTTCCCAATCCACATAACCACTCGTCCTCCTTCATCGGGCAACCGTCCCACTGCAGCAGCTGCCTCTAGCAGCAGGAGCAGTATTGCTGCTATGGGGGAGCAGCAAGAGCAGAAACAGCAGCGTCAGCCCACAATGGAGGAGCTGGGGTGGGGGCACCTTCCAAGGCCATCAGCAGCTGGAGCGCGGCGTGGCTTTCAAGAGAAAGCCACGTGCCTGTTGGGCGAGATGATCGCTGTTGATGGCCAGCCCTTTCCCATTGTCGGGGACACAGGGTTTAAGCGGGTGATGGGGTTTCTGGCCCCCCAATTTAAGATGCCATACCGCACTACCCTCAGCCATACAGTGATGCCAGGTCTGTACAGGGCACTGAAGGAGTGGGTGAAGGAGCAGCTTGCACTGGCAGGGACTGGGGGTGCCACTGTCCATTTCACAACTGACCTGTGGTCCTCCAGGAACGCCCAACACGCTTACCTGGTGGTGACGGCACACTGGTGGGAGGGCCCAGAGTTTTATTTATTTATTTATTTTATAAATTTATACCCTGCCCCTCCTGCAAGCAGCCCGGGGCGGCTTCCAACAATAAAATATAATACAATAAAATGCAATTTAAAATCATCCATAACAATATAAATTATTAAAACAGGGCTCAGGGCCTTCATCAAACGATAATACATTATAAATAATAAATCAGGTGGGGGAGCTAAAAAAACCCTTTACCCCACCCTCCCCAAAGGCCTGGGCGAACAGCCAGGTTATACAACTTCACCGGAATGTCAACAGGCTGGGGGCCAGGTGAGCTTATTCCGGAAGGGAGTTCCAAAGGTGCGGCCTGGCCACTGAGAATGCCCTCTCCATTGTGGTCCCCCGCTTAACACGGAGGACCTCCAAGAAGGCACCCCTGGAAGACCAAAGGAGTCATTCTGGGGCACGGAGGGCGAGGCAGTCCCTGAGGTATGAGGGGCTCAGACCGTGAAGGGCTTTATAGATCAACATCAAAAACTTGAACCTGGCTCGGCACGCTATCGGCAACCAGTGAAGAACTTGGAGCACAGGTGTAATATGCTCCCAACAGCCCATCCTCGTAAGGAGACGAGCTGCCGCATTCTGCACTAGCTGCAGCCTCCAAACCAGGAACAAGGGAAGTCCCACGTAAAGCGCGTTACAGTAGTCCAGCCTCGAGGTGACAAAAGCATGGATGAGGGAGGCCAGGTCCAGGCCGGAGATGAACGGATGCAGCCTACACACCAGATGCAGCCAGTGGAAGGCAGCCTTAGCGACTGCCTCCATCTGCTGCTCCAGGCGGAGGCCTGCATCCAGTATCACCTCCGGACTCTGGACCTGCTCAGCTATAGGAGGGTGAACCCCCCCAACCAGGGGGGCCACTACCTCCCTCGCTCTCCCCACCAACATCACCTCCGTCTTATCAGGGTTGAGCTTCAGTCTGCTCTGCCGCATCCATTCTGCCACAGCCTCCAAACATTGGGATAGCAACGAGACAGCAGGGTCTGGATCAGCTGACACTGGACAGTGGCAGGAGGAGTCCTGAAGCAGGGTATAGGGGGGCCCCGCTTCAGGTGGAAGTCATGGACTGCCCCCACACTGCTAGGAACATAGAGGCAGCCCTGAACGCTGTGGTGGAGGAGTGGGTCATGCCAGGTGCACTGTTCACCCTGGGGTGTGTGGTGACCAACAATGCATCAAATATAGTTAGGGCTGTATGTATCAGCATCCCTTGCGCCGCACACACGCTCCACCTGGTGATCACGGATGCTCTGGGCTTGGGGGAGAAAGGGATTTGGGCAGGCACCCTTAGCTCCCTGATAGAGCGGGGGAGGAAGCTGGTGGGGATCTTTAACCGCAGTGTTAAGGGCAGCGAAATCCTCCAGGCCATGCAGGCTGAGCAAGGCTCCCCAGGGCATCTGCTGGTGCAGGACGTGTCCAGAAGATGGAATTCCACCTTCCTGATGCTTGAGTGGCTTGTGGAGCAGAAAGCCACCTTGCATCAAGTGGAATTGGCCACGGACAGCGGGGCACCTCCAGGCTTCAATGGGCCAGAATGGGAGATCCTAGCACAGACGGTCCTAGTTCTCAGACCATTCCATGAAGTGACAGAGACCATCAGCTTCTCCACGGCCACCATAAACCAGGTGACCCCTCTGGTCCAGAATCACCACAGGACTCTGGAGGAGATCATGGAGCAGGGGCAGGATTGTGACCCTAGGGGCAAGAAGCTGGGGGCTGAGGCAGTTGGGCTGGGGCAGAAGCTTAAGGCAGTCCTGATGGTGAGATTTGACAAGCTTCTACAGCAGGGAGAATATGTTGTGGGAACAATGCTAGACCCCAGGGTCAAGGGCAGCATGGCATGCAAGTCATCCCTCTATGACCTCTGGAAGGATGATCTTGTGGGGAGGGTCCGGAAGGCAGAGCGGGCTCTTGAGAGTGTGCGGCAGCAGCAGCAAGATGCCCCAGGGGTTCGTGGGAGCAGCTGCCCCTCTCAGCCAGTGGGATCTTTCCCTGCCCCCAGCCCGAGCAGTAGCAGCAGCATCAGCTGCAGCAGAATTAGCAGCAGCAGCAGCACCCCTGCTGCCAGCAGCTCTTCCTCTGCACGGCTCACAACAGGGCAGGGACTGACAGCATGGCTGAGGGCAGTGGGGGAAGTTGTGCCCAGGGAGAGCTATGAGAGGAAGTATGATGGCGCCTCACCAGCAGTTGATACCTACCTGGACGAGGAGCCATGTAGGGATGGGCGAACGCAGTTCGGAAGTTCGGAGTTCAGCCCGAACTCAGTCTGTTCAGACGACCGAACTCAAACACAAACACGAACGTGAACATACCGAACAAACCGAACACCGAACGGCGAAATGGCCTAATAGTTTGGTCAATTCGGATCACGTTCGGGTGAGTTCGGGTGGCAAAAAAAGGTTCACTGGAAGGTCAAACATGACAGGGAGGTGTCAGTCACTGAGGAGCAGTCTTCCAGGCACCAGAGGTGGAGAGGCTTGCAAGAAACGAAACTAATTATCTGCCTCCCC
>QEPC01002298.1:3767915-3804906 GCA_003113815.1 Sphenodon punctatus | reverse complement strand
GCCATCTGCAACTGAATCCTGACAAGATGGAGATGATGTTGGTGGATGAGGGCTTGGGGGGCCTGGGGGTGGTTGAATCTCCTCTTGTTGGGGGGGTCTCTCAAGTGCGGAGTCTGTGTGTGCTCCTTGATTCGTGGCTCAGCTTGGAATCTCAGGTTGTGGCCGTGGCAGGGAGTGCGTTTCGGTAGTTACAACTTGTCCAGCGGCTTCGGCCATATCTCTCAGACTCCAACCTCGCCACTGTCATACATGCCTTCATCACCTCAAGGCTGGATTACTGCAAAGTGCTGTATGTGGGGCTGCCCGAGAAGCTGGTCCGGAAGCTGCATCTGGTGCAGAATTCCGCAGCCCGTCTCCTGACGGGGGCAGATCACAGGGAGCACATGACACCAGTGCTCCGGGTTCTGCACTGACTGCCTATAAAGAACCAGGCCAGGTTCAAGGTGCTGGTTTTAACCTTTAAAACCCTTCACAGCCTTGGCCTTGCTTATCTGTGGGACCGCCTCAATCCCCATGTGCCCGTGTGACCCTTAAGATCTTCCATGGAAGCCTTTTTGGAGGTTCCCCGGGTGAGGCGCGTGGCCACCGATGTTAGATCTTTTTCGGTGGCTGCTCCTGTGCTGTGGAATTCGCTCCTGGAGGAGGCTCAGCTGGCTCCCACTCTCCTGCTATTTTGGCGTATATGTAAGACCTGACTGTTCCGTCAGGCTTTTGGCGAGGGGTGGGGGGTTTCCCCACATATTGTATTTTTAAATTGTTTTAAAATTTTACATTGTTTTAATTAATGTTGTTCATTGACCCGGGCTGCCCTGTGGGCAGGAGGGGCGGGATATACATTTTAAATAAGTTAATTAAATTTTTTTTTAAATGTCTGCAAAGTTCCCGCGGTACATTCGGGCATAGAAGGGGGAGATGATCATGATCTGGGAATCATGGCTGCACACAGAGTTGCCCCTGAAGGTGTCTATGAACCTCTGCCAGTGGTCCACCACAGCCTGCCGCTGCAGGCAGTGATACCGATGCCTGTTGACATACTTCACGGCCTCCCCCACGGAAGGGTGGAGGATCTCAATGTGGCTGCCATCCACGGTGCCCATGCTGTTGGGGAACCCACCAGCCATGAAGTCGGCCATCCCGGTCACCTGATCCACCAGCTGGATCGCCCGGTCCAGGAGGACGCCCTCCACAGCCTCACAGACATCCTGCAGGTTACAGGCAAATGTGCTCACCCCGACACTGAAGTGCTGGGAGACGGACCGGCAGTAGTCAGATGTTGACAGGGCCCAGACCCTGACGGCCACCCGCTGGATCATGGGGATGGGTTCCTCATGGGGGTGTGCTGCCACTCCAGTCAGGGCGTGAACATCCACAAGCCGCAAAAGGGTGAGCTAGGTCAATCTGGAAGTGCACCTTCCAGGCTGCCTCATCCCACTGAGCCAGCACCCGGGACCACCATCTCTGTGCCCACTCCATGACACATAACCACCAGGCAATGGGCCTAGCGAGCAGGGAGGCCCGGCGCTTGGTCTCCCTCCTCCATTGGAGGTGCCTGGCCGCCTCGTGGATTGCCACAGCCCTGGTCCAGCCACAGCTCACAACTTGCCGGTCCACCCAATGTACCCACTGAGCCCTGAGCCAGGCTAGGGCGTGCCTGCGGGCCCCTGCTGTACTCCAAGCCATGGAAATCCACAGTTGGGCACCCAGGTGCACCTCGGCAGTCAGGATGCGCAGCTAATTGGTGTGGGCATGGTACCACTTGGCACGGAGTGCTAGGTGCATCCCGCAGGCACCCACCCTGTCCCACTCCATGGCATGGTGATCCCCAGGGGGCCGAGGGGGGCACAGGTATAGCCTGGGATGGGTGGTGCCCCACCCCTGGCTGGCTGGGCCGTCTCCTGCAGGGTGGGTGGCCCAGGGCGGCGGGGGTGCGCTATGGAGCGCACCTGCCATGCCAGCAGGGAGCCGTGCGCACAGCCCGGTGTGCGCACGGGCGTGGAGGCTGCAGCTGCATGCCTCCTGTCATCACCTCCCACCGTTACCTGTTAGCAACATCATGTCCTTGCCAGCCAGATTAGTGTGTTGGTTGTCCTGTCTGTGTGCTCGGTTCCTGCAGCTGTGCTGGGTCCGCACCCCATGTCTCACTCTGTTGCCATACATTGTTGCAGCCTGTGGCTTTCTCACCCGGCCTTGGTGCCCCCCGAGCCCTCTCCCACCTGTCCAGGGAATGTGGGGCCCCCATCCATGCTGGTATTCTCTCTGGCATGCTGGACCATGGCTGGCTGTGCTTCCACTGGGCTCCCTGCTCCGGGCCCCCATGGGGCCCCCCATATGTGAAACTTCTGCGAGACCATGGCCCTGTGCAACCTGTGGCATACCCCAGCCATGCAATTGCTCCTGAGATGCCTGGACAGCCTGTCGGGTGCCTATGTGAGCATGAGCTCTGGCATTCATTACTTTGGCTATGAGGCGAGCAGCCGGGATTGTCGGCTGCATTCTGGGGCGCTGGGGTTGTTTTCCTTTCCTATGGGTGAATTCCAGAGATGAGGTGCTCGCATGTGGCCTTGTCTGTGGTGGAGACCATGTCCGCTCTGTCTGTGTGCAGCCTGGCAGCCTACACGGTCTGTCTGGCAGAGGGGGGCCCTGTCCTGGTCGTTTCCTACTTTGGCTGTGTGCACGGGGCCTGTGGGTACCAGCGCTCTCATGGGGCGGTGTATCACCAGCTGTTGTAGCTGGGTCACCTTCCATGGCCCCTGGCTGCTGACTCCTGCTTGCATGAGCCCTCTACAGTGGACCTGGCAGAGCTGTCGGGTGTGTGGTACATTCCGACGTGCAGTTGGGGCTCTCCATGCAGGATTCGTTCGAGTCTTACTACCTGCTCACCCAACACATGTCCGTGCTGGGGTACTGCTGTGGCATGCTTCATTGGCCGCACTTCATTCACCTGGCGGGCCATCCGGCCCCGGGCCCCTTTGGGCCCCCTCCGGGAGTCCCCCCTGCCTTCCCCTGCAACCAGTGCTCCCCTCCGTGGCTGCCATCTCCAGTGTACCTGTCCGGCTCTCTGAATGGCCCCCCTGATCCCCTGGGTGCTGATGACCATCCTCGGATGCCAACGCTCCTTACCGCATGCCCCTCCCCATGGATGCCTGTGTGACCTCGGGGTTCTGGGGCCCCTGGACTGCACCTCCTGGCTTCTGAGGAGGAGGGGTAGGTTGTGCCTTTGGACCGGCTGCACGGCCCTGTCTCTCCTGTCTGCCTTCCATGGTACCCTCGCTGGTGCTTGGGGTGCATGTGTGCCTCCTTGACCGTTCCCGGACCACTGCCTGTTCCGTGTGGCCTCCCACAGTGCCTTTGCCCCGACCTTCCGGCTTCTTCCCATTCTTGGACTGCCTGTGTTGCTGGGGGGGTCACCCATGTGGACTGTGCTGTTCTTGGGGTTCTGCCTGCTGTTGCCTGTGTCCTGCCCTGCCCCTAGGCTGTTTCCCCCCCTTTTCCCTGTCCAGTGCCCCCCCTCTTCATCCCCTGTGCCTGTTGTGCCGTGTGTTGTCTGTCCCACTGTGTCCTCCCTTCCCTTCCCTTCCCTTCCCTTCCTGTCCCATGTGTGTGTGTGTGTGTACCCGTGTGTGTGTGTGTGTGTGTGCTGTGTATTCCACTGTGCCCTTATTGTCTCTTTGCCTGTTGTGTGCGGTACCTCGGTGGCTCTTCTCCCTCTCCCCCCTCCCTTCCCATTTCCCTTGTGTGGGTGTTTCCTTTAGGCACTTTTGGCTTTGTTTGCCCTTGACTGGCTATGTCTGTGTCCTGCCCCTCCCCGGTACCTTCTGGGAGTTTTGCCCATGGCTGGGAATCAGCATCTCATCTGTTGTGCTGCCCTGGATTGTGCTCTGGAAGCTCGATTCCCCGCCATGGTCCCACTCCCGTCATGTCTGTTCTGGGCTTTTATTGACCGTGGGGGGTGGTTGATCGATTCACCACTTCTGGGAATCCACTGTGGTGAATCAGAGCCACGTAACGTCTGAAATCACCCTATATTACCTTTACCTTTCCCATTCCCACACATCTGCTGCCACCTGCCACTGCCATGCCAGTGCGCACCTAGGTTCATGTCTGAAAAAACTCATATAGTGCATCTGCACTGCATGCATCTATCTAAATTGCAGAAACAGTAGATACAGGCAGGGACAGGGAGGGTGGGTGACTATTGCAATTTGTAAATCAATGCCGTGGGCATGGCCCTGCCCTGCCCCCCTGGTCAAACCTTTGAAATATCATTGGAATCCAATGCTATTCAGTTAGTGGAAACCCCTCCCCCCGAATTACTAGTGTCCTCTAAAGTATGGCTGGGCTGGCTCTGTTCTGGATCAGCAGATGGCTATGGATAATCATGGCTACATTCTGCTCTTAAGAATGCCCCTACCCCCTCTGCCCCACTGTTAGTGCCTGCCTTAAATGTAAAGACAGTGTGTGATCATGGAGTCAGTACAGCAGGCTGCAGCTTAACGTAAGTAAAAGTTTATTTTGTTTTTTTACTTTTTATATATTTGGATACTGTCTAAATAGTCCCCCACCCATCCCGAGAGACAACATTGTCCTCTTCACTCCATCCTCCTCCTGACTCCTTTGGAATCACTCCCACGACAAGGGGAAAAGAAAATAGATTGAGAAGAGGATCATCATGGAAGGAAACCTTTAAGATAGAGATAGAGAGACTGTCCACTACACCGTCCAGTCCCCCACCTACGGCACACTGATGCATTGGCAATGGCATTACCCCATAATTACCCAGAGTCAAACAAGATTGGATCTGGGGACTGGGAACAGTGCTGCCCTCCTGAACAAATTTATTAAATTAATAAAACAAGTTCCACAATATCTCCCGCCCCGCCTGACTCTGTGTTGTGGTGGGTAGGTGTTAGACAATTACATGCAATTCCAATCCCTTCCCCTTTCTTGTCCATCCTTCCTTCCCCTTGTCCAGGCTCCTTGTCCTGTCAGGAATAGGATTGGAAGACTCAGTCTGGATATGTGAATAGGGCTGATGCGGCAGCAGCTGTTCCATGTCGCGATTCCATTCCGCCATTTTGGAATTGCCCACGCCACAGCTTTTCTGCTGACATTCCGCTAATTCCGCCGGCATTCTGCAAATTCGGAAACTATTGGAAAAATTTGGGAATTGTCAGAAACTGTCAACCGCTGTTCCACTATTTTGTGGCGCTGGCGGAATGGTGGAAGTAGCAAAAATGTCATGTTTCAGCTATTTTGCGAAGCCTGTGGAAGTAGTGGAGTGAAATTAGCAGAACTGCAGAAGTAGCAGGATTAAACTAGCAGAATAAAAGCCTCTGCCACGCCGTACCACTAATTGCAGAAATGCTGTTTCCGGTGGAAAAAGCTACCACTGCGACATTCCGCTACAGCCCTATATGTGAGCACAAGGAAACGGAGGCATACAGATATAGGAGGCCCACACTATTGCTCAAATCCATAAGGTCACTGTGGTGTGGGTAAGGTGCCTGATGTGGTGTGGCAGCTGCCAGCCTAGAATCTTGGTCTGAGTGTAGTGACCAGGGTTCAAATCTCCTCTCCAACTTTCCCCCTCACGCTCTTCCTTATTATTAATACACACTATATTATCTCTCTTACTGTCTGTTTACTGTGTGTTGTTGGTTTGCTCTGTTTACTGTCTTTACTGACAATTACTGCTAAGCTTCTTCCCTCCACTGTGCGCGTGACCCACCTCCATCTGGGGCCAGTCCTGCCCGCCGCCCCTGCACCACCACACCACAAAGCGCAGTGGTAGGTAACTCCCGCACATCTGTCTGTGTCCAGAATCCCACAACCAATGCTAAAAAAGCAAATAACTCATGAGCATGAGCACTGTCATCACTATCATTGTAAATAAAATAAATTATAAGATTTCTAATCCTCCTGAACTCATGTCTGTGCACATATACCGTATCCTAACCCTCGGTTAAAAAAATGTTTTAGTAGAACAAAAAGACGGTGTCTGAGTGATCATGGGACACTCCCATTCATCACTCAGCGGCGCCGCTGCCTCAGAGTGCTAGGTAGTACTAGCCAGAACATGAGTTGAAGAACCTCCGACCTCAGCTCCAACTTCTTGCGTGAATCGCGATGGCCTATGCTGCACTTTTCAGAATTGGTGAGTGAAATAATATGTCTAACCAATGTATTTACTTAAAAATTAAATTTCTAAATCAGTTTTAATAGAATTCCTTTTACTTTGCATGTGAGATAATCGTGGATGTGGCCTCTGCCATATGGGACATGGTGTGGACAACCGCATATAAGATCCAAGAAATCATAATGAATGAGGAACGTCAAGGTAAGCATATATTTCATATAATTGTATAATTGTATTATATAATGTGTAATTGTATTATATATAATTGTATAATGTATAATCTATATACATTTGAATATATATTATTATATTATATATTATTATTATTAATATATATTTTATATAAATATATAAATAATAAAAATATATAATATATAATATATTATATATAAATATATAAAGTAGTAATTATTTATTTTTTAATGTTATATATAGTTTAAAATATAATATATATATTTTAATTTAATAAATTATAATATAATATGATATTATAATTATATATATTATATTATATTATATTATATATAATATATATAATATAATATAATTATATATAAATATATTAGATCTTGTATATAAATATATATATATATAAAAATATATAATAAAGCAATAATTATTTATTTTTAATATAAATGTATATAAATTTATATTAACAATTAAATAATTGTTGCTTTATATATTATATTATAATTTCAAGTCAACCTTTATTATGTTTAGCCACATGGTCATCACACAGATGTAACAATATAATACAATACAATACAATACAGACAAGACCACAGTTATGATAAAAACAAACCTTATAATAAGGCTCTTAGCTTAAAGACTTAAAGACAAAAATTTAGAGCGAGCAGCATAACACCTAGAGGCAAAAATAGCTACCTGCTTGGTCCTTTCAGGGAATTGGTCACCCAAAAGAAAAATTAACTGCTTAATTTCTGTCTAGTCCAGTCCCATACCTATCTTTACCCATAGCCCCCTACGCACTACCTCATACAGGGGACATTTAAACAAATAATGAGTTAATGTTTCAATGTCCGTTCTGCAAGGACACTTCCTTTCTTCCTTCGGGGTCCCCTGGAATTTCCCCAGGAGATCTGCTGTTTTAACTGTCTGAAACCTCAGCGTAGAATATCTATATTTCAGATCAGGATTTAACTGCGAGTATAAATAAGAAGCCCCTGTCTGAGGAGGAAGAATATATTGATAAAGCCGAGCTGATACAGAAGACGAAGCCAAGGCCCTAAGACTTTGCCTATCTATATCAAGAATACGGGACTTCAAAAGATCTATGACCTGGTTACTGGTAGCATATTGAAAGAAGGGAACAGAAAAACCCAACCGAGCCAGCCTGTTGGACACCCCCTTATACCAGGGGTCACTCCCCACTTTTTCTGTCACTTTCTCAACCCATGTGCATTCCAAAAGAGAACCCTCTGGTGCATTGCGCAATTTAGCCCAGAAGGTTAGTAATCTAATCTCCACCTGGGCTGACAATGATGGGCAGCCTAGTTCCGTTAGTAAGAATGCCACACTGGTGGCCTGCGGGCACCTCAGTATCTTCCTCCAGAACTGGGAAATGATTGGTTGCAACAGACGTGTCACTCCATCATCTATTCCCCAAACATGGGTCCTGAATAACAAACGAGATATGACTTTAGCCTCCAGAATTCGGCGGGGGACTGCAACTAATGGCTGGCCGTGGGCAAAAAAGAAACGAACAATGGCCATTACCTCCGGGGCAACCCCTTCCTTTATAGCCCGCGCCTGTTGGGACCAAGAGCAGGACTCAGATACTCTAACCCCCAGGTACCAGAAAGATCGAATCTGTTCTATATGGTGTCCTCGGAGAGACCAAATTTGTTTCTTACCACTTCCAACACTCACCATTATTTTAGTTTTCTCGTAATTAATCCTAAGGTGCTTTAATTGACATCTTTCCTGGAAATCAAATAACGCTCTACGCAACCCCAGTCTAGAAAGAGACACAAGGACAGCATCATCCGCATACATTAATATGAAAAGTTTCTTCCCTCCCACATTGGGGGGATGATACCTTCCTGCCTCATCATGCTCAGTTATCAACGAGTTGACATAGATATTAAAAAGTAGGGGCGCAAGCAGACATCCTTGCCTAACTCCCCTGAACATCTGAACAGGATCTGACAAGGCCCCCTCAGGAGGCATCCTGACACGCAGCAGGGTCTCAGAGTATAGGGCTCTTATCAGCGCAATTAACCGTGGGTCGATCTTAAGCCCCCTCAGCACATTCCACAGTTCAGCCCTGCAAATTGTGTCAAAAGCTGCGGATAGATCTGCCTGCGCCTACGATATTTGCTCATTACATGATGTAAAATAAAGATCAACTCTCCAGTCGATCGATTAGCTCTGAAGCCCGCCTGCTCTTCTGCCAGGATGTTATGGGAATCGCACCATTCCTGCAATCGTCGCAGAAGGAGAGTGGCATACACCTTGGCAGCCACACAAAGCAGTGTGATGGGCCTGTAGTTGTTGGGATTAGATTTACTTCCCTTTTTAAATATGGGAACCACCATCCCCACTTTCCATAATTCTGGGATAATAATGGCATTGTTAATTAAGGTAAACATGTTTGCCAGTGCTCCCAGCCCCCAGTCTGGAAGGGCCTTGAAAAATTTGTTCGGGAAAAAATCTGGCCCTACTGCTTTCCCCCTTTTAAGTGCCTTGATGACTACCTGGACCTCTTGTGGCAAAATCAGATCCCACGATGGCATATCCTTATCCCAAAGTGGTATATCCGCTATGTCCTGTTCCAGTAAGGCAAATAAAGCTGAGAAGTGGGAAGTCCAAGCTGGCGGGGGTAAGATGACCTCCCTTACTAGTCCCTTCTGATGTCTAGTTCCATTCACCAAGGCCCAAAACCTCTTCCCATCATTCCTTTCTATGGCTTCCTGTAATGCCCGCCAACGCTCCTGAAAGTAGTTCTCTTTCTTTATCTTCAGGAGCATCTTATAGTACTTCCTTAAATCTCT
The DNA here is from genome assembly GCA_003113815.1 of Sphenodon punctatus. Taxonomy (NCBI): domain Eukaryota; kingdom Metazoa; phylum Chordata; class Lepidosauria; order Sphenodontia; family Sphenodontidae; genus Sphenodon; species Sphenodon punctatus. The sequence goes on along the minus strand of QEPC01002298.1, from coordinate 3,795,756 downwards.
GTAGTGTTGGTATAACTGGTCTTCTCTATCCCGATGGAGCATACGAGCTAGCTGCCTGAGGGCAGTTCTTATTTCCCTACATTCAGCATCCCACCATGCCAGTGCCCCATGGAACCAAGGTCCTTTCCTCCCTCTATATTCTATCATTATCCAGGGGCGTAGCTGCTCTAATAACTGCTCCCAAACTACCAAAGCCTCCTCAATAGAGGACGCCATCTCTAAAGATTTAAATCTCTCCTGCACCTTGGAACAGGAAAGAAAATTATCAAACCCCTCAGCAACAGACAGGGTTCACCTACGCGCCCGCACTAGATGATTCATACTCTTGCTACCAAGGTCCTCTGGCTTCTCCTTTCTCTGACCAACATCTAATACAGGGAAAGAAAACCCCAACTGGATCAGAAAATGACCGCTCTGGTGCTGATCTCCCACTTGCAAGTATGTTACAAACTGTCCCAGACCCTGCGAGCCAATAGCAAAGTGAATCACACTGCTACCGAATGGGCCTACATAAGTTATACAACCCTGTTCGTCACCCATACAATTACCATTGAAGATCACAAAAGCCCATTCCAGTATTAATCTATACAGTCCCAAACCAGCTGAGTTAGTACCCTGGTCCTGTGATACCCTATCTATATTACAATCATAGACAATATAAGATTCATCTCCACAACCCAAACAAGCATAAATAGCCATACTAGACTCCCCCAATCTCGCATTCAGATCGCCCACTATCAGAATTTCATCATCTGGAAATTCCTGTAAGTGAGTGACCAATTCCTCTCTTAAGAACTGCCAGAGGGAATATCCCGTCCCCCCGGGGGGATTATATACGTTAAACAACAATAAGCCCCCATGGAGATCCGGTACCAAAATCCGGATAGGTAGAACATTATATTGTGCGGACTTCCAGCTCAACTCCTGGACTTTAAAGGTGTCAATAATCATTGTGATAAGTCCTCCTTTAGGGCATCCCCTTCCACCTGTAGAAACTGCTGGAAACTGCTGTAGAAACAGTTCACTATACCCCAGTGAACTGGGGAGGTCCTTAGGACACCAGGTTTCCTGGAGGCAGATTATATCAAACTGCCCCCAAAATGAGCAAACCTCCTTATCCTTAACTTTAGCTAGCCATCCTGCCACATTCCATGAAACCAGCTGAAGATTACTGATTTCTCTGTTCTCCCTCAGTCAATCCATCTTAACCCTATCCCTATCGTTTCTATTACTAATTGAGCTGGTGGAACTTGCTTTTGGAGTAGATATAACCCTACTCATACTCTCTTCAACTCCCCTATCTTCTAAGGATGGCATACTAGAATGCACACTACCTTCTTCTGCAATATCCAAACTAGACAGAAGGGCAACTGGCACCAAATTGCCTCTATCCGGTGTGGAGGTGGAAATCACCGTCTGAGAGACCAGCAGTGGATCTTGAGCTTGACCACACATTACAGGGGAGGGACTTTTAGCAGATGGCAAAGTTCTTCCCTGGACACCTGACTTTCCCTGGCTAAGTTCCTGCCTTCTTAACATAGTGTCTCTGTTGCAGGCCTTAATCATCTGCTGGTGCAGCAAAGAAAAAGAATTCATGATGTCTTGTTGCTGCAGAGACAAATTAATTAAGGGCAAACAATCTTTGCAAATCAATGATCTTCACAAGGACTTTTCTTTCTCCATAGGTCTTTCTATTACTTCCATTTCCATTGCTGCCTGCTCACTTTTAGCCAAGGTCTCTCTCTCAAGTTGTGCAGCTTTGATATCTTCCAAAGAGAGTTTGTTCACAAAACCTCTTCCATTTGTGCTCAACTGGGAGCTCGCACTATTTAGCTTACAACTATTACCGTTCTGTTCTTGGCTAATATATACCTTTGCAATGCTTATACCCCACTGCATAAGTTGCTCACCTTTCCTCACAATGACCTCGACCCATAAACTATGATTGAAATAGACTACCACCGATTTATAGATATGTGTGTTATTTAACAAATTTACCTGGGTAATATCCTTGCTGGTAATCGTGATGTGAATAAGTGACCTTAAATGGTCTGCTATTTCCCAAGCTGAACTCTAAGGGGGAAGAATCCGTTAGGCAACGGTCTAATACTAAAAAAAACCGAGCAACCTTCTTTCAAGAAGGGTGCCATTTTGTATTGTCCCTCTACATCCCTCACTTTAATCATAAGAGGGGGATCATTCTGGGTTACTGCAGGTGGGCATAAAGTGCCCCTCCACTTAACACTAGGAAGCAGAGTAGGTAGAGTCGCATTCCCCCCCTCCCCCACATACACCTTCTCCCTAATATCCCTTTCCCCCTTAGCGGGGATCTGGATTCACCCTCCGCAAGGGACATGGGAAGTTATATCTACATCAGAGGTAACACCTGAGTTTCTTACTAACCACCCCTTCTGAACCACATCCATCAATTTGTCTAATTTCTGCTCCAACGCATTAATACGCCCAAAAGTACATTGAGTGGTCTGCGCTGTCAAAGTACAATGCTTGGCCAGAAGATCAGCAGTAGAAAGAGGGCCAGTTGCTTGCAGATGACTTCCACGACATATCGTAGTGCCCTCAGTCTTATCCATAACATCCTCTGGCATCAGCTGAGCTTCTGCCACAAGGGAAAAGCTTTCCTGCTGCTTATACTGTTTCTCAGAGAACCCTCCCTGCTGGTAGCAAGGAGTAATAGACCCAGGTCCATTGGCCAAGACATCATACCGATTGGATGTGGGGAAAAAACTGTCCATTTTTCTCTGCTTTGGGGGTGGTGATTGTGATCTTACCAAAGGGACACCCCTTTTATTTTTAGGAGGCATAATTAAATTATACTCCCCCACCCCCCAATACCCACCCACAACAAACACAACTATGGGCAAATCCCACTACGTATCACCAAACAGGAACACCCCACACTTCACCCTCTACGGTCAGAAGAAGGAAATGATAATAACAGAGGGGCTAATAATACAGTGAAAGACAGTCACCAGCAATAAAACAATTCCCAGTTCTTAACGTACAGCAATCTCCACGACCAGCCTCCCTGCTCCTGCTCCGGGACTCGACGAAGGGCTCGCAAAAGGGCGCGTCCTTGTGCGTGCAGTCCTTTGGCGTGCAGCCGAGGCACGTGCCGACAGCGCCGCTGTAGATCAACCGGCCCTCTTGTTTTCCTGCAGGGCTCCGACTCCACCACCGACTCTGGCCCCAGGGAGCAGCTGACAGGCAAGTAAGTATCAGCAACTTTGGCGGCTGAAACTCCCCGCACCTTCCCCCATATTATATTATATTATAATATATAATATATATGTTTATATTATTATAATATATATTTTAATTTTACTATTTATTTAAAGAAAAAATGATATAGTATATATGATTTTAAAATATATAACTATATGCAATTGTATAATGAATAATGTACATGGTATAAGGTATATATTCAAATATTTAACCACATTTGATAGTCATAGAATCCTCACAATCATTCTCCTTCTACAGAACAAAACTTCGAAGCGGAACATGACTGGCGCCATGAGGAGTATATCTCCATTCAGCTGAATCTCCCAGAGGTGTTTGACAAAGTGAGAGCCCTTCACAATGAGTTGCATGCTGCTGCGGAGGATGCCTGTTGATTAATTTTGTTCTTGTTCTTATAGTGGGTGTTTTTTTTTTACTTGTAGTTGTTACTTCTTAATGTGTTATTCTTTACTTGTTGATGTTTTTATTTTAACATTTATATTGTATATATTGTATTCTGTTGATGTATCTTATAATGATATTTTTATATGTTATATTTTTGATATAAATAAACTTTTAAAGATGGTGTGCATCTATCCACCTTGGGCCTGTTAATATTCTATGAAAACATTTGCTCTGTGATTGTGGATATTGTACTGTATTAATAGCAAGCAAATGTTGCTCACTTCTGTTGTTCTACGCTACTGTATATGGATTGACTGTCATTATTGTGAAGTCACCAGTCAACGGCTACTACTGGTGCTGGACTGTGCTTACAATATCTTTTTTAACCTGTTTTATGTTGATCTAATCTTCACAGAATCTAAATAAACATTAAATGTCATGATGGATTGTATTTCTGAATCATTATCTCTTATTATTCTAAAACATTTTACTATATTGTTTTACCAACCATAATCTTTCTTTGTGTAATTAGAGATTCAGAAAAATTGTTAAGCAATAGGGATGGGCAAACAGATCGCGTTTTGGGTTCGGCCGTTCGGTTTGGATGCGTTCGTTTTGTCCGTTCGGTTCGTCCGTTCGGTTGGGCTGTGTTTGGTTTGTTGGTTTGGATGTTCAGCTGTTTGGTGGTTTGGATCGAATGTTGAGTTCGTATTTGGTATTTGGTTGACTCGGGATCGGTTCAGTCTTTAGTTTAGTGCAATTGAGAACTGAAAATGACATTTGGTTTTTGAAATAAAAGGAAAAAAATGAAACACATATTTCTGGCTATAACATTTTTATTTCTTATTACTTTTTGATGAAAGTTAGGGAGATCGTACCGGCAATAGAGAGCACAAAGTGTACCAAACTTAGAAATGATTAGATAAAGGAAACCAATTTTAGAATCAATTGAATGTTGTGATTTTAAGAAAAGCTCCATACACATTCATGGCTACAACTTCTTTATCGTGCATCCAATGTTCATGAATCTTGTGCACATTACGTCCCTCCATATGCTTAATATTTCTTCCAATTTTAGGAAAGAGTGGATAAAGGGTCCCAATGGTATAAGACATTAACCTGAAAATACATTTCCCACTGTTACATTTTGATATTCCATACTGTTTACAGGATATTTGACAGGAATGTATCAAATACCTTTCCTGCCATTTAAGCAAATGTACAGGTGATTTTGATAAAGGGATCCAATTATATAAGCAATTGATGTTGTCCCCATGAAGATCATTATTCAGATGAATATCAGCATATTCAGTGCCAGTCAGAGGCAGGCACCCTGCATGGCAGGGGGAGAGAGACTGAAGGAAGAAGGATGTGGAGCAACCCCAAAGACTGACAGACACATTCAATGGCCAAACACATTACTGCAAGCTTCTAGCTTTACAGGACCATTTGGTAGTGGTTTTGAGGTGGGCATAGGGGGTGGCCCTGTGGCGGGCATAAGCAACATAACTGGGACTTCTGAGATAGCATCCCAGCAGTCAGGAGATATAGTTTAAACACATCCAAGCTGGCCAACTATCAATCACATCCTGCAGCACTGAGACAGAGGACATAAGATAATTTCTATTGACTCTTTCCTAAACAGATGCTTCTGACTTACCAGAAACAAGTGGGGGAGATATGTTGGGATGTTCCCAGCACATAATGAGGATATTTGGTTGACACTTCTGTTGGCCAATTTGCATCACAAACCGATCTTATACCACAGTGACAAGAGAATCCCAGGCATAGGCCCCTTCTCTACAAATGTTGTACAGGCATATAAAATTGGGACCATTTATAATATCTTTCTGATATTTGGCAGAGATGATCATGAAAGTTAAATATATAGTCCTGCAAAATTACATGTACACTGGTTGGACTACAAAGATGTTATAGTCAGTCATACATTTATATGTTAATTGCTTATACCACCAAGATCTTTTTTACAATCCTTCTGAAATTTGGCAAAGATAGTTAATGTGGGAAGGGGTATAAACTTACCAAGTTTCACCTACATTAGATGTGAGGTAAAGAAGTTGCAGCTAAGAGTGTATATGTAGAATATTGCAAAATACAATAATTCAACTGCTTTTAAAATATGATTCCTTTATCCAATTGTTTTGAAATTTAGTGCACAGAATTAGTTCTATTGGAGAGGTAGAAGCACTCCAAATTTCAGCCACATAGTATAGAAAACAAAAAAGTTAAAGCCAATAATGTGTTTTCCATTGAAACCAATGGAAATTCAATTCCGAACTCACCGAACGCATTCGAACCAAACGTTCGAGTTCGAGTTCGGTTCGAATGTTCGGTTTGGTTGACCTGACTGTTTGTTTTTGGTCCGAACTCCGAACTTCCAAATTCGAGTTCGGTTCAAACGTTCGGTTCGGTCGACCAAACTATTCGAGTTCGGCCCAAACTCCGAACTTCCGAACTGCGTTCACTCATCCCTATTAAGGAATGGCTCGTCATGAGACTTCCAGACACTGCCTATGCACTGAAGCTCGTCAGCAGTGCAAAAAACTCATGATGCTGTGCAATAGCAAAAGAAAACATCACCAGCAGAAGCAGCCTAACTTACTTCAAGGGTCCACATCCTTCCCAGTGCAGCAGCATAAGAGTCTGGAGGAGTCAGACCATGCTGCTGCTCACTCACACCATCAACATCTGAAGCAGCAGCAGGCAGAAACACAGCAGCAGTCACACATGAAGGAACAACCATGTTGAGATGGAGCGGGCCGATATACATTCGTTGCCACAGAGTTCAAAAAATGTTTTTCGGCCCCATGTTTTCTGGTGCTCTCAGGAGGCAGTGGAAGATTTCTTGAACAGATGCACCCCAGATGCAGACAAATCATCAGTGGCATCAGAAGAATCCGAAAATGTGCAAGTGCAACATTGTCGGGGGAAGGACGAAGACATAGTGGTTGAACTGGAAACAACAACAACAGAGCCACGTCCACTAGAGACATGTGATGAGGAGGGACTGGTGGAAGACATCACCACCACTATTGCCGCTGCAGATATGGGCCGTTACCGTTATGATGACTTTGATGTGAGTGATGATGATGTAACTGATATCTATGATAATGACAGCAACACCACTTATCCTGACTATAACCCTCCTTGTTCACCCTCCTCATCCTCCACACCACTGCGCAAAAGATCGAAGATTTTGCATTGTCACCCATTCAATGTGAGACAGGAAGAAATTGATTTGCCTTCATTATGTTCAAGAAGAACACAGGTAGCCCCTGTGTTCAACAGATATTCTTTAGCACAACAAAGTCAATCCACCACCACAGTGCATAACAGTACAATGAGCCTGTTTAGGAATCAGATTTCACCAGAGGGTCATCCTCCATCTCCAGCAACATCATAAGAGACTGCGGTATTACCTCAACAAGGCACCACCACCGGCTTCACAGATGCAAGAACAGGACAAAGGTCTGATGTATGGAAATATTTCACTGCTTGTGATGCGAAGAAATTAGTAGTACAGTGCAAATACTGCTCTAAAAAAATCAAGAGAGGAACTGAAGGTGGGAAGAGCCAGCCAGGAACCAGTGGGATGCATAGCCACATGAAACACCATCACTTGTCNAAAAATCAAGAGAGGAACCGAAGGTGGGAAGAGCCAGCCAGGAACCAGTGGGATGCATAGCCACATGAAACACCATCACTTGTCAGTTCTGAATGCCACTAGTCCCCAATGCAGAAGGAAAAGCAGAGATCAGTCAACACACACCACTGGTGACACTACTGTGCAAACTACATTGGAGCAATCTATACAAAATCAAATGAAATGGTCAGCATCTCATCCAACTGCACAATACTACCTCGCACTTGTACAATGAATCATGGAAAGCAGTGACAGCAGTTATGCGTGATTGTGAAGGTGCAGTTGTGCACCTAACAAAAGACATGTGGACCAGTGCGCAGCACATGGAGTACCTTTCGATAACTGGGCATTGGATACATCATGATGGCAAGAATCTACTGCAAAGACACCAAGCCATACTTGCTTTGGAACACTTTCCACAAATCCACACAAGCAGACAACATACGTGGAAAATTATTAGACCTGACAAAGCAGTGGTTGGAGCCTCTTGGTCTTTCCGTTGGCTTCATAGTAGCAGACAACGGACTTAATATCATTAAAGGAATTTGTGATGCCGGTTTTAAGAGCATTTCTTGCATGGCTCATTCCCTCCATCTGGTTGCCAAAATATTTATTGAAGCTGAGGATTTTATAATAGAGACAACCGAAAGAGCAAAGAAGTTGGTAGCACACTTTTGTAGATCTGCAGCATCTCGGCGTGAGGTCAGGAAGATACAGAGAGAGAGAAAACTTCCACTTCAGTTTTTTCCTATCGATGCTCAAGAGATTGCATACACAAAGACTTGCAAATGGACAGTTTCTTTGTTGTGGCATCCAAATCAGTAAAAGATGCTTCTGAAATGCAGTTAACAGTGACACAGTGGGATATTATTGAAACACTGCTAGTTCTGCTAGAGCCCTTTCTGACAATGACAGAATTTGTCATCAAGGCAGATGCCACACTCAGCCAGACCTTGGCAGCGCTCGTCTTATTAAAGATCAAAGTTGAAGATCTTCAAGAGACATTTGCTCAGAAGGAGGATGGAGAGATTGCTGCTGAAATGTCCCGTACCTTGCTACAGTTGATTGACGACAGCCCTCAGTTTGAGATGATGACTGTCTGGGTGCTGTACCAGACGACTACAGCCCTGGGCCTGCGATTTAAGAAGGTAAAAAAGATCTTGGGTGGGGATGCATCAGCAGATGCTAGACGGCGTGACATTTCATCGCGGCTGGTTTTCTCACTGTCCCAGAGCGAGAACACAGATGTGAAGTTGAAGAAGATCATACTGATGACAGCACTGCGGAAGACAAGACAAAAGGGCATGCTTCATCAGTTTGGTCTGATTTTAAGAAATATGGCCTCCTGTCATCAGATTGTGCACTGAGTGGGAAAAGAAAAACTGATCCTCTGCACCGACTGATGTCACTTGCAGCAGCAGAGGACATGTATGACCAGAACGTGATGTCTGCAGGGGTGGTTGGCATGAGTACTGATCCACTCATTTATTGGAATGAAGAAAAAAAAAAAGACACTTGGCCGGCACTCTATAATCTTGCCATATCCCACCTTGGTTGCATCCCGTCGAGTGTGCCATCTGAATGTCTATTCAGTTGTGCTGGTGCTATTGTGGGTAATAAAAGAACCAGCCTTTCAAGTGCAAATCTTGAACGACTTGCATTGATACGCATGAACAGGGCCTACCTTCCAAAAATTACAAAGGAATTTCTGAAAGCCACAGATGAGGAAATTATGCAGCTAACTAAAGAGGCATTGGCACTCCAATGACAGGGCTGTGATCTGGAGGATGGCATATGTGAGGGCATACAGGAGCATTGATAAGGTAAGCACGCACTGTGCCAGTGCCACTGCGTGTGTGCATAAACATAGACGGTATATTGCTTAGGGAGGTGGCAACATGGAAGTACTGGTGTCCTCTTCTATTCATCATTTAAATTTGTCTTCTGTGGTTTTCGTTTCCTTTTTCCACCAACAAGGTATTTGGAGCACTGACTTGGACAACTGACTTGGAAGAAGTTCTTCTTCTTCCACCTGCACGCACTGACACACAACCCTAGTCCACGGCTTCAGACAAGACCTAAATGGAATGGCCAAGCTTACAAGATTGAGTGGGTGGTGCTGTGCTGGGGGATCCTCAGCTTTAGGAAGAGGAGGCGCTGGAGATCAGGGGCAGACAGAGCTTCCTCCTGTGAAGTGAAGTCCTCATGGAAAGCTAAGTGTTATTGGTTCAAAAGTGTATGCAACAGCAAATGTGACATGAGTGAGTGTGTGTGTGTGGGGGTGTGTGTGTTGTGTAAGGTGTGTCTGCATCAATGATCATTCATGCGTATTGGTGTCTATGACTGCTGTGCACTATCTGTGTGACTTTATAGGCATGCAGCAGATGCAATTATCACCGTGACAATAAACCATCACATTCATGTTGAAAGTGAGGGTGCTGGGGATGAGGGCAGATGCTTTTAGAGCAGCAGGCTCAGCTGTGACCTACCCACATGCAGTTACACCACTCATTTCGTGCCGTCAACGTTTATAGTGGGCGAAAAGTTTATTATATTTGCAGTTTATATTGGCAAGTTTATAGTGGCTGACCAGTGGCAGCCCCAACCTTGCGGGGGGGGGGGGGGGNGGGGGGGGGGGGGGGGGGGACAGGGTCCTTTTTTAAAGACTGACATCTAGTTAAGCTTGGAGGAAACCAGTTACTGTGTTTACTGAATCTGCTTGTTCCTTTTTTTTCAGACAGTGTCTGTGACAGACAAATTAATCGTCTCCTCACCTCCTTCATTTGGATCTCAACAGAGTCTTTTTCAAGCAGCCTCACAAGTTTTGGCATGTTTTGATGCAATAACAAATGTTATTCTTCAGGGATTCATAAATCCAATTGGCATTTTATCATGGAGTCACTTGCTCCTATGGTTTTTTTTTTGCGGTCTGGTGATGGTTTTTTGCCTTCTTCTGAAGAACAGATAAATTAGACTTTCGAAGAGGTTATTTTAACTGTAAAAAATAAACATCACATTTAAACCAATCAATAAAAGAAACACAAATTTGATAGCAGCAGTTATGTGCGCTCTTATTTTATCTCTTTCACAGAAAAGGCTCATATAGAGACCAGTATTCTGTGCCAAAGCAGCTCAGGAGTAGGAATCGAAGCAAATCACAATCATATTGCATTTCACCACCAGACCCATCCTGCACACTGGCACGTGGCTGATTTTTATTGTGTGATTTGAATTATATTTAAAGGGCATTTTTAAAATGTGTGCTTCCTTCCCAAACCAATCCATGTTAGTCAAGACATAAGCTGCAGTGCTGCCCACACAGCTCTCTGCTTGATTGCATTATACCTGTTAATTAACTAAAAATGGGAAAGGCAGGTGACCTCCTTTACTGAGCAAGCCCTTCCTCGTTAGTTACAAAGCCTTTTGTGATTAAAATAGGTCTGAGATAAACCTTCCACAACTGAAGTTCACTAGCTGTGCTAAAAGCAAAGCATCAACCATGTTGAACCTCAAAAAAACCAAGTTCATTACCTCCCACTCCTCACTCAGACTACTGTGTGCTGTGTATTCTTCCTAGTTTTGGAGTGGTGATTTTCTCAATGTGCAACATGAGTTTCCTGTCATGTGGTGTGTGTCTCCTAGTTCTAGTACAAACTGAGAGGGCAATTAACTCAACAGTTCCTTTTTCATTATTTCAACACCACTCATGTCATGTTTACTTCTGATGCAATATCATATGTCCTCTCAGTCATAAATGTATTATTATGATTTGTTTATTAATTTTGGACATGGTGGTCAGATGGAGGACCTTGATTTCAATTCACAATCACAAATCCATGTGATTCGAGGCATGAGCTGCCGCTGATGCCAATACCTACCCAGCTAATTGATTGCAATACATTTCAGATCCTCTTCCTAAGGGTCACAAACTTATCAAAAATTCTTTCCTTCCTTCCTTTCAGGAAATGTTTTAAAATTGCCCCTCTTTGAATATGCACCTGGCATATGTAGGGGACGCTGCAGATGCCAAGTTCAGAGCCAAGTTCACAGTGGGGATAATTGGAAGTTGAACTAATCCTCCCCTTCCCCTCCTGAGTGAGACTCAGACTCAGTCCTTTGCTGCTCCAATCCCCATTCACCGACCTTCCCGATTCTTCACCCCACGACAAGGAGAAGAAGACTAGGAGATTGAGAGAAGATACAGATAGAGTAGTACTGCGACACTGTCCAGCCTTGCCACACACACACCCTACGCGCGCACTGGCATGGTAGCAGATGTGTGGCAGCAGAGAAATCATGAGGTGACGTGTGGTGGGAATTGGGAAATGGAAATGGATTAGGAAAGGTAATATAGAAAGATAAGTGTTGTGTGTTTCAGTAAATTAAGTGAACCTCAGTGAAATAAAAAAACGATATGGTTTGCAAAAGGGCCAAAGATTAAGAACCAGATGGGGAAAAAAACTGATCGGATTCTTTCAAAGGAAATTCATTTTCAGCTTGGATAGCATCCATCTAAAGATTCCTCCCTCCTACCCCCTGCAAGTAAAAGCAGTTACAGCTGTTGTGTGGCCAGTGCTACTTGCCAAAATCTCTCTGTGTGTGTTTACAAGAAAAAGGTCCCTGCCCTCCTCTGCTTACATAAATACATACTAAGCAGAGCATATGGCTGGTAAAAAAAAACGGTGTGACTTTAACATTCCATTCACATGCAGACACTGAGACCAGTCTTAGGAGAAATCCTCTACATTTTATTTGACCCCTTTCCATTTCCAGACTAGAGTCCAGACCAGTTCCCGATTGAATGATTATCTGGCTGCTGCTGAAGCTCATTCTCTGCACTAGAGCACTAGCCTTGACTCTGCTCCCCCACCCCCATTATTTTCTATGGGAGGGAGGGACACATCATCATGGGCATCAGGGCATGCACATGGCAGGGCGTGCTAACAACCTGGTGCGAGTGTCCCCACACCAGGAGCCATGATACGGGCCTGCTGCCCCCCCTCCCCCTCCCCCCAGCTCTCTACTTGGCTAATGAGATAATTAACTAGAAAGGTTGCTTTCCCCCCTCCCCCTTTGTACTTCTTAGCATTGCTGCTGTTGCTGATGCTGCACCTAGGAGGAGGGTGACTGTTGCAATTTGCAAATCATTGCCTGCCCTGCCCAGCCCTTTCTCCTGCTGCTCCCGTGTGTCACTGTCTGCTACTCTGCTGCTCTCTGTGTCTGTTATTAATTCCCCATGAATCCCAACAGCTGGCAAAAGTTGTGTTTGTGGTGCGTCCTTGCAGTAGGACCACCAGCAGGAGTCTAAGATAATCTTTCATTAACCAACTGGATATATTGGATAAGCGTAATCACAAATTAACATTGAACTTGAAGTTCCATCATTTTCCATATTAACATCAACAGGAGGAGGACATTGAGGTCCATCCCATTTAAGAGAGGAATGTATGATAATGGGGGTGGGGGAGGTTCATGGCATCATGGCTGCTTTTTAAATTTTTATTTCACACAGACAGACACTCGCACAACACCACTTTTTGGTGTCCTCCTCACCACCACTCCCTGCACACACACACACTTCACCCCGCTGCCCAGATGGGGGAGGAATCGGAGCCCTCAGCCATGTGTGCATGCCCATTGCCCAGCATGACCCCCATAAGATGTGTCACACTCACACTTCATCCCATTTACCAGAAGAAAATGTATGATAAATATAATATATATTATACTGAGGGCAATTTCAGACCAGATAATAGATAATCCTTTGGTATCCTGGGCTGAAGATGGAGTAAAAAAAAAGATTGAATTCATGGAAAAAAAGGTTTATTATAAATACCATTATTTTAAGAAAAAGACCGTTATCATCTGGGGTAATGTTATGGTGCCAAACAGAATGCATGTCCATGTCTTTCATAAATCCTCCAACTGACTTGTTGTCATTTTTTATACATTTGTTCAGAGTCTGCATGTTTGTACTGTATCTGTTGCATTGTTGCATGATTAGGTCTGAAAACAATATTTTACACCCACTGAATAGATTACTTATTTTCAGTAAATCCCTTTTCATGAAGTCAATCAGCTCGACCCCTTTGATTATTCGTATGTCATTTCCTCCAGAGTAGATCACTAAGCAAGATGGAAGATCTGAATTTGAAGAAATTCATTGTCTATCTTTCTTTCTTTCAAGTGGCCACGACATTGCACCATCTCAGTCCAGCCCTCCTTAGCCACCTCACGTTAACATCTTTCAAAGTGAGATTGCGGTGTTGGTTTTCATTTTTGCAGAATTGCTCCAGTCTTGTTATATAAGAATCACCAATGAACCAGATGTTCTTCATGGCCTAGTAAGCATAAATGTCAAAATTGACTTCAGATTTATAATTTTCTTTAAATGCAGTCACACAACAAGAACCATGTATACTTACTTATTCTCATAACATACGCCTCTCTTTCCTAGCAATTATGTAAGCACTGTTAAGTCACAAATCTATACTTTAAAATAAATAAATCATTTTGTATTAATTGTTTTAAAAAAAATTAGGAATGGGTTGTAATGGGAGGGAAAACAAAATACTTGCCTTATTATCTGGCTACTGCAGTGCTACTGGCTGTGTCCTATATGTGTGTCCCACAGTGTCCACTGTCTGCCTCCTGGTCCTGGATGAAAATGACACCTCCTCCTAGTAGTTGTTGCTATGAAATCCAAGGAGGAGGCAGCAAGAAAAAGTGATGTCACTGAAGGTGAGCTGATGTAATTAATGATGGTAAATTAATGTTAATCAATACATGCTAATGTGATGTAATGTAATGTATATATAATGGTCATGTATACACACACAAACACACACACAGAATCACACTAGGGTAGGGAAGCTTGAAACCCGCTAACTGGCTCAGTCAGACAGGAGTAGGACTCAGGAGGACTCAGAGGAGTCATGTCAGGTGGTCAGTGGTCACTCAGGTCAAGTGAGTTGGCCGGTGGTGTCTCCAATGCTATTTTCATTTCAAAGGATTGGCAAAGGGGCAGGGCTGGCATTGATTTACAAATTTCAACAGTTAGTCACCCTCCTCCCTGCCTGCCTGTATTGGTCACCTGCCCTGAACAAAGGGGGTGGAGAACCAACCTTTCCAGTGAATGGAATGCAAGCCAGTGGTGGCAGGCAGCAGCTACACAGTTTTCTTGCAATGTAAAAGACATCTGCTGCAACCAAAGAAGGAACATTGTCCCCGCACTAGGAATAAGGACACAGACATGAAAGATATTGGGTAAAAGCTGGCCGCAGCTGTATTTATTGAATCCAATCTTAATTAACCTGTTAAGAAAAACAAAACCAATTAACCAAATGTATCCACCCTAATACCTTAAAAAGCGGTGGATGAGATCAAAGCCCAATTAACCTGAATTAAATTATTTAAACCTTTGCCTTGCGAAGTAAAACCAGTATTAGCCAATTAACCTCACTTCTATTATTACCGTGCCACTTGTATGCCAATTAAATTGTTCCCAATTAAGGTGATCGAATAACAATGGGAATGCCATATCAATTCCTTATCCAATCCAAATTTTTCCCTTCACTCCCCGCTTTCAGTACCATAGAGTTCCCACCTTTTGGATTGGAGATTCCAGTCCAATCCCCTTCCCATGGACCGCAGTGATCCATTTCCGTGAAGGACAGATGTTGCTGATGCATATTTTGGGACTGCTTGGATCCTCCCCATATGCCCACAACATCTCTTCTTCCTTCCTGGGATCATCTGGGGTGTCCATCCCCTAAGTTGCTTCCCAGGTTCCATCATGCCGGATGATCCTGATCATCCCCCACTGTACCCAGGCTATAAAGCCCTTACCAATTTACTGTATGGTACTGAAAACAGTCACAAGTTCAGCAGCTTTGCTTGCTTGAACACCCTCCACTTTATTTATTTGACTACTTAACCTCCAAAAAACTCCCTATATTAATGTTTTAAGCATGGTCTTTATATTACCAATATACAAATCCAAACCAATCTTGGATAGGTGAACCCCATCCTGCCAATATAATTCAGGTTTGGCCCATCAAATTTCAGGGTGATTAAACCAACACCCCCCACCCCCATGCGACCCTATCCATTTTTAATTTTGACATTAACCTTTTTTTCTAGCTGTATCCACCGCTCTTAGGTTAACAGCCCCTGACCACCTGATCCTCTGAAACATTTCAGTGAACAGTAGAGTGGCCTGAGGAAAAAACTCCCACAATCTGACCCAATCCTGCCTAATCATAATTGAAAGATCCAAACCAGATCCCCTGGGGAAATCATTCTCACCCAAATGGATCAGAATCAGATCAGACGGTGGCCTTTCTAACCACCCCATGACCATTGGCATCAACTGGGGCCACAGCACACCCCTCCAGCCCTTCCAAACCATGACTGCTTTAGCAGCCAAACCGAGCTGTGTGCCCCAACTAGTTGCTCGAACCCTTTTCTCAGCCCAACGAATGAAACTGTGACCCAAAATCCAAATTACCTTTTTTTGATAATTCAGCTGGCCTCCTGAAAGGAACAGGGGAAAAAGAAACAGCCCTTTACAAATCTATAGCGCCGGGAATGGGTGCAAATAAGTTCTAAAAAAAACCGAAAGCCAGCACCCAACCCTTTGAATTTCTCCATCAGTAAAACCAGTTGCAGCAGCAGAAGATGATAATGAATTAACCACCTGCACTACAGCCATATTATCGCACCAAAACATAACTTTCCTGGC
The DNA here is from genome assembly GCA_003113815.1 of Sphenodon punctatus. Classification (NCBI taxonomy): domain Eukaryota; kingdom Metazoa; phylum Chordata; class Lepidosauria; order Sphenodontia; family Sphenodontidae; genus Sphenodon; species Sphenodon punctatus. Next base: position 3,779,704 of record QEPC01002298.1, on the reverse strand, counting down.
CTTAAAATTGTCAACCCAAACATACACAGCAATGACAATAGGAAACAACTCCAAAAAGGTTAGGTCTCTTAAAATACCCAATGCATGCCACTGCTCTGGCCCCCTCTCTGAACACCAGGCACCTTGTAAATAAATTCCCAAGCCCACCACCCCAGCCGCATCAGAGTGCACCCGCAACTCCGCTTCCAACAGATACAGGTCACGCTACAGGCTAACCCCGTTGTGCATCCTCAAAATCTCCAACCACACCTCCAGATCTTCCCACATCTCATTCGTCACTCTGATGTGGTGATGGGGGAGCAAGACCCTGGCTGTCCTGGCCTATAATCAAGAGAGGAAAGTCCGACGCATGCCAATAACCCGGCAAGCAAAATTCATTTTACCCAGAAGGCATTGCAAAAACCTCAATGTAACCTTACCAGCAGTCATGCATGCCCTTATCTCGACCTGCAAATCCTGAATCTTAGCTTGGGGCAACCGCGACAATTCCTTGACCGAGTCCAGCTCTATGCCCAGAGCATGGCCCTTAGTCTTCTCTTCAGCCAAAGGAACACCCACTAAGTCGGACACTTCACGGAATACACGCAACAAGTCGGTGCACTCCCGCGACCCCACCTTTCCGATAAACAAATAATCATCGAGATAATGGGTCACATGACCCAGCCCAGCCCTCTGTTTGACAATCCACTCTAGTGCGGTCCAGAATTTTTCAAAAGCAGCAGGGTACAGTCTTGTCATAATAGAATTGACCCTTGTAAGCGAATCCCAGAAGGTCAAAATCCTTAGGGTGAACAGGCAAAAGGTGAAATGCCGACTTAATATCACTTTTTGCCATGAGCGCACCCTTACCACAATCCCGCACCAATTCCATCACAACATCAAATGATGCATAGTGCACCGTGCAGATTTCCCGTGCAGAATGATGATGAATCACATCATTCACAAATACCCCCAGGGATATGACAAATGATGTATCAATCTGTATTTTACCCTGGGGCCTTCTTGGGTACAATACCAATTGGAGAAACTCTCAAATTGTCCATAGGTAAAACTGTGAAGGGGTCTGCAACCCTTCCCTCTGAAACCTCATTCATCAACTTTCTTTTGACAATATCCTCCAAGCCACTAACCCACTTCAAATTAGGGGCAAACATGCACACCCGCTCCCCTTCAAACGGAATCTCAAAACCAACATGAAAATCTTCAACAATGTAATTCACGTCCTGTACCTGTGGGTAACCCTTTAACAACTCCCTGAGTACCCACCATCTAACTGGGGTTGGTGCTCTTACTAGAAACCTGCTGTCCTGCACCCCCACCTCGGCTTCCTCCATTCGGGAAGGGGTGCTTGCCCCTTCGACCCCCACACCTCCGTCTCTGGCAGTTGGCAATGGAATGAGCCCTGCTGCACTGCAAACAGACATGTTAGAACCTATGTTGGCATGAAAACAACAAGACCCATCATTAAAATCCCAGCATGCCAGCAACTGGCTCCCTTTCTTGCTAGGCTCTCCCTGAAAATTATCAGTCGGCTGCCTAGCCCCCTTTACAATGACATAGCCACTATCAGCCCTAGTCACATCCTTCTCCTGGATGCATTCAAGCCACAAACCGTGGTCTTTTACATCCCATCGCACTTCCGATGCAATGGCTGCATTTTGCCTGAAGACCTCATCATATCTGAGCCACCCAAAGCCCTCCTTCGTCAAATAGGCCCTCATTACAATATCGAAATACTATTGCCCTCTCGGGAAATGCCTGCATGATTACCCTGGCGTAAATGATAAACGCCGACTCCCAGTTCACCCAATTCCTATCAACCTTCCTCCGCTTTGCCGTTTCATACTCCCTAGGTTCCTGTCTCGCATTAGGATCAGGGATAGGATCGTAAAAAAACAGGGCAAATAAATCAATGTACTCCCCCTTCCAAATTTTTTCTCGTGTGGCTTGCATCAACAGCACCCCAATGGGTGCAGAAACCCTGGCGTAACCACCTCTCAGAGGAGGGACCTCAGTCCCTGACCGTGCCACCATCCCAGCATCCCCCAGATTGCTTGATTGCCCCCCAGTGGGCTGAACCTAAGGACCGCTCCCTGGTGCTACCTGACTCTGTTCACTACGCACATTCCTAGACAGACTTGCATCCCCAGCCCCCGCCTGTGGGCGCCACACATTTTCTACTCAGACCAAGCGGTTTGGATCCTGCTGTACATGCAGTTGACCCTGTCCACCTTGCACCATTGGTGCCACTCTGCCCCCCTGCAGCTGTGTTGGTGACCCAACAGCCATTACTGTACTCTCCCCAGCCTGTGAGGATGATGCCTGGCTCGAGGCAGACGGTGCCTGTACCCCGCAGCTACTCTCACACAGCTGTGGCTCTCCAGACCTGTCATTAACCCGCCTACTTCCACCCAGATACTCACCATCCCCAGCTATTGGGGCCATATGCGCCGGTGAAACCTGCACCATTACGACAGGAGGCACACTCCCTGCCACAGGCAGGCCACCAGTCTCAATAAACGCCGCAATCCTGGCAATCTGTTGTTCCATCTGGTCAACCTTCTGCACAAGATGCTCCACCGCCAGGTTATTTTCACTGGTTCCTGCACCAGCTGCCACAGGTATCAGAGAAGCATGATCACTAGGCTGAGATAAAACAAGGGCAGAATCACTCAAACCTCTAGCCACGGTTGCGCACCGATTGGGCCCTCGCTCCGCCTCCCTCATGCCAACTTCAGCCAGCCTGCCCATGACCCCATCCCACGCATTCATCCTGGCTGAAAGGGACTGCAACACCGCAATCCCCTGATCCTCCTGGCCCCTTAGCCCAGCTTGAGCCTGCCTCCCTATTCCAGCCTGTGTTGCCCTTACAGCCCCATGAGAGGAGGCTGCATCACAAAACTGCCCAGCAACAGCAGCGTGCTGCCAAGCCTGCCCTGCCATTCCAGCCTGCATTGCCCCTGTGGCCCCACCAGAGGGGGACGTATCACAAACTGCCCAGCAACAGCAACTTGCTGCCTAGGGCCACCCTCACTAGCTGTCTGGAATGCAAGCTCAGCCATCCTCTGCCCATCAAGGAAGCCAGGCTCCACATCCACCAGGCCCTCATTATCACCCTGCACACTCAACTGGGCCAGGGCGGGAAGTTAAGCAGTCCTCCCTCTGCCCCCCCCCTTTTCCCCTGCCAGCAGCTTTTCAGCCCCCACTCATGGGTTTCTTGCCCCCCCAGGCCCTTTTCTCCTGCCCATACCAACCCCCCCAACCTGGTATCCCAAACCTGGGAAATGCACATTTTAGCTAGCCCTCCCCCTCTTTTCCTGATGCTGCCTGAGAACACTTAGCATTTGCTGCCACTCTTCAGCCTGCCGCCACTTCTTCAGGCCCCTTTGCTGCTGCCTCAGTAGCCTCATGAAAACCAGGGGGGGAGGTATAGAGAAGCTCCCAAACGGCCTGGTTCAGACCCCCTTCGCTGCGCATGGCTGCACATGTCCTGTTTGTACACACGCTGCCAGCCTAATGAGAGCTGCGCAGCATGCTCCTCTACCATGTGGCCTCATACCAGCCAATCGATGCAGCGCAATGGCACTGAGACTTCCCCATGCAAACTTCATTCCTGGAGGGATGCAGTTTACAAGCTGCTGCCAGCCCGACCGCTCCCCAACAGGTGGGAAAGACTCCACCCCCACACCACTGTGTCCTCTCCCCTGAGTGAGGCGGGGACAAAGGCCCCCTGCAGCGCACAGGGGCACTTATCAGGGGAATTCATGCGAAGACTAGTCATTAGTGAACCAGCATGTGGCATGGTGGCCTTCTTGCAGCAGAAAAGCCTTGAAACTGACACTGCAAAGGGGTCATTTTAAGTGCAGTGAACATTCCAGCAAAGATTAGAAACCCTTCCCATCCATCCCCCTCCAAAACATCCCCCAAAACAAACAGAAAGCAGACAATTAGGGTGACATGGTCTCACACAGGGTGAAAAACAGCAACGGCCAAGAAAATATTTTAAAGAATAGGAGGAGGCAGCACAACCCTTCTGCACATGCAGACACAGAGCAAGCAAAGCAAACCATCTCAAGCCGCCAACAATATTATGTTAAGTCTTTAGCACACCACAAAAGCAGCAGCATGAATTTCCACTTGTCCCCCAGAACATGCTACGTAGTTCTGTTGCAAACTAAACTTGCAATGTAAAAGGCATCTACTGCAACCAGAGAGGGAACATTCATGCAAAGACTAGTCATTAGCAGGGGCGTAGCTAGGATGCAATGGGCTCCTGGCCATATGTGCACACACACACACACACATCCCACCCCATAACCAGTTCATTTGCACCCCCAGGACAGTGTTAATTAATTATATGGGGGGCACAAATGAACTGGTTATGGTGTGGGGGGTTTAAAGAGAGTATTCCTTTTAGCAATAACTTCATTAACAAGAGTTAGTGAAATAGCAGCCATAATAATCTCAGAACCATATTTGCAGTTTTTCCAAGATATAATAGATATTGCTTTACATCCTACATTCCTACCTAAGATAGTATAAGTAAGATAGTTGTGAGAATGGGACCCTTTTTACACAGGCCTCTCCCACCCATGAACAAGTAGATTTCTGAGTGTTCATGTGTGGGGGTGTCCTGTGTGAACGACACAGCACACGCGCCCAGTGACTGGGGGTGCCTGCATGTGCCTGCCTAACATGCATCCCCACACACACCCCATCTCTTCCCCTTGCATGGAGCAAACAAGGGAAATGGTGGTTGCTCCATGTGTGCAGATGAGTGAGGGTGCGTGCGCACATCCCACCCACGCACCGGCATGCCCATAGATCCCCCACCCTGTGGAGTCATGTAAAAATGACCTGTGAGGAGCCACTTGAAGAAGAACAGAAGGTTTCTGTCTTGTTAACAAGGTTCTTCAAGATGGCTCCGAACATACTCACAACACCCACCCTTCCAGCCCCATATGGAATATTCCTATAAAGGGTTGGAAGGAACTGTCATTCTGAGGGGGAAAGTGCTTTTTATACTAGAGGAGCTCAAGACCATCACATGGTCTATTATTTGAATATGGTGAGCATGCCATGCGCAATCCAGTTGTGAGAATGTTATGATCTATCTCAAAGAACCTTATTTACAAAGCAACAACCTTCTGATCACTTACATGGGGAAGAGTTGTTTGTTTGCAAACAGCTTTATCTTCCAGTCTGATCAGATCCTACTGCAGGCAGAGGGAGAGGAGGGGGAACCCCAGCAGTGCACATGCAAACACAGAGCAAGCAAAGCAAACCATCTCAAGCCAACAATATTATGTTAAGTCTTTAGCACACCACAAAAGCAGCAGCATGAAGTTCCACTTGTCCCCCAGAACATGCTATGCAGTTCTGTTGCAAACTATACTTACCAGAAAGGGAACAAAAATTCATGCAAAGACTAGTCATTAGTGAACCAACACGTGGCATGGTGGCCTTCTTGCAGCAGAAAAGCCTTGAAACTGGTACTGAAAAGGGGGCCATTTTAAACGAAGTGACCATTACAGCAAAGATTAGAAATCCTTCCATCCGCATCCATCCCCCTCCAAAAAAAACCCCCAAACAAACAGAAAGCAGACAATTAGGGTGACAACATCTTACACATGGTGAAAAATGAAAACAGCAAGAGCCAATAAAATATTTTAAAGCATAGGAATCGAGGCAACGCAGCCCTTCCAACTGGGCTCACAAAGTTAGTAATTACCCCTGCCTGTAATGCATGGATTGAAGAGGACAAAAGATTACAAGGACAAGCGAACAAACAATGCACAGGAGATCAGGGCAGGGGATTTGTTTTTTCAAAACTTGCCAGATTTCTGAAAGGATGAGACCTCCTTATCACTCTAGTCTAACTCTGATAACCACCTTCTGTTGTTCTTCCCTACAAACAAGGAGGCCAGGGACTTCAAACAAGTCCCCAGCATCTCCCCTCTTGTAAAGAAAAGAAAGAAAGAAAGAAAAAAAGAGTGGGGGAGCTCGCTTGCTCTCTCTCTTCCCCCTTCCCTCTAGTGAACCTAGAGGAAGGAGCGAGAAAGAGTGAGCTCTTCCCCTCCCTCCTCCCACTCTGGTAGAGGAGAGGCCAGGGGGAGAAAAAGGAGCTATGGGGTGACGAGAGCATTTTGAAAAGGCACCCTGACATGCCCCCTAGGCCTTGCTGATTGGCTGGGTTTCTCCATAGGAACCCAGCCAAGGAGCATATGGCATCTCCCCAACTCCCTCCCCAATCCCCCAGAAAGCAGTGCTTTTCTGGGTCAACGTCCAGCACATGCGTTCTAAGGGCTTGGGAACATCTTTTCAGTCCCCACCTCCCTTTAGCTCTCTGGCCAGTGAGTGCAAAGCTAGAGAGAGGGGGACGATCAGCAGGAGGAGGAGGTTTTTCCCCTCCTCCCCTTGCAGAGTTCTTTCCCTTCAGGGTTTGTTTACATATGACTCATGCTCTCTAGGAGGAGAGTTAAAATGTAAACAAAGCCTTGAGACAAGCAGGGAAACTGACAGCACTGCCACTGGATCAGTTGAGGAGCAGCTTCTGGCTCCTCACCAAGCATGGGGGGACCCCTGAGGGACTTGGGGGAGTGTCTGCCCCAACGCCCTGGGGGAGGGGCCACCACTGTGTCAAGGGCGAGACATAGCTGCTCCTGAGTGGAAAGACACCTTGGCGCTAACCTGAGGAACTTCAAGAAGAAAAGTGAGTTGGATGTGAGCTGGCCAGACGACTGCTGCCTGACCAGGTTTGGGCTCATGATAAAGACAGAGTATATGGATTGTATGTATAGGAATAAAATAATGATATGTTAAATCCCCTGAGTGACTGTGTGACCTGGGTACAGATCCTGACAACACTCTACCACAGCGAGGCTGTCACCTGCTACAGGGTTCTTTTAGAAAGGCGTTGCCCTGGTGTTGGCCTCACCAGCCCACTTGACCCCTGGATTGGCCGGTCCATTTAAAAGTACCCTGCCAGATGTATAAGTGGTGCAGGCTTTGACTTCTAGGCCAGCCCCACTTGCGGTGTTCAAGAACACCCGGGAGCACCACCAGCGGAGTGGGCCGGTCAAAACTGGGGCACCTGCCCAAGGCGGATATGTTGTCCGTTTGCTCAGCAGACCCATGCTGCAGCTCCACTTTTCACTGACTGTTGCCACGGGTAATACCATAGAGTTGTGTGTGCCAACCTAGATCTGCCTGCTATTCTAGGGAGTGGGGGCATTGCACAGACAGACCACAGGCCAGGGCAACCTCTGTGTTTGTCTAAAATGGACCCAAATGGGGCTGCAAGCAGGTGGATATGGGAGTGCACTCCTGGAGTAGCTCTGGGCACAGGCAGCCTCTACATCTGTCTGTTTACACCGAACGTGTTATGCAACACTGGTGATAACTGAACTATCATCAATGGATATCTGAGTTACCCCCTTTACTGACATGAATGGAGAAGTTAACACCTCACAAACCTTTTTTAAAGTTGTGGAAGGAAGCTTTAGCTTTTTTTGTTGTTGTTGTTCCCTTGAAAGGTGAATGTTTTAGGGTTTTTTGATCCCTGCAAATTATCCTCATTCTCTGAGCATCTTGCTTGCAAATCATTTGTGCATTAACTGGCATAAATCCATCTTTTCCTCCCTTTTCTCTGAAAAGATGGTGCTTTTCAGATTGAAAGGAATGATAAGGTCTCCTTTTACATTGAGGTTCCATGTGAGAAATGGAGCTTGTAACAAATCCATTCATGTTGTGGAGGGAACTCAATAAAGACCGTTTGATAAACAAAACCAGTTTTTCCTCTGGATCAACTGTTGTAGTTTCTGCTATGATTCTTTTCTTTGGGGAATTTAAAATTCATCTGTGAAGCGTAACTTTGAACACAAGACACATTTTTAGCCTCAGATATTTCTTCAGCAACATGTTAAAAAAGGACTGCTTATATGTCCAACGATCAGGGGGTAGCCATTGTTTTTATTGATACATGGACTGTGAGGAGATATCTTGTGCTATCTATCTTAGGGATAGAGGGCCTCCAACTGGTGACTGATTTGACAGGAGACCGATTGGGGCTGCTGCTGATATATCATACACCTACTTGTACTTTAACAGCAGCATCTCTGCACAGTCTAGCTGAGCTGGTGTCAGAGGTGGTCTTGGGGAACTTCAACATTCACGCTGATATCAGCCTTGGGGGTGGGGGGCGGAGCATGAGTTCATGGTCGCCATGGAAACCATGGTACTGTCTCAGGTAGTTGTTGGCCTGACTCATGATGGAGGGCATACCCTAGACCTGATATTTTGCACAGGCCTTGAGGTGGGGGACCCATTGGAGGGGGATGTGTCAGCAGTGCCCTTGTCGTGGACGGATCATTATCTCCTCCATGCTGGTTTCCTGGCGCATGTCTGCCACTGGAAAGGTGCAGAACCAGTTCAGTTGGTTTGTCCCCAGATACTCATGGAACCAGAGAGGTTCCGGAATGCTCTTGTGGAGGTACCTGCCGGTCTCAATGACTGCTTGCTCAATGACCTTGTGGCTCTTTGGAATACTCTGCTAACTGAGGCCATCGATCACACGGCTCCTAGTTGTCCACTCCCTAACTGCCAACAACACAGGTCCCCCTAGTTTATGGAGGATCTGCGATGGATGAAGCAAGAAGGGCAGCAGTTGAAGCATCGGTGGCACCATTCTTTTGCTGAAGCCAACCGATTGCAGCATAGAGTCAGTTTACGGACCTTTGCTGTGACTGTGTAGGCAGCAAAGAAGCACTTCTTTGCTGCCCTTATAGCATCCACAAAGTCACGTCCGACTGAGCTATTCTGGCTAGTGAGGGAGCTGGTCAGTCCAGCCTGCCTCCGCCTGCAACTGGAATCTTCCAGTGCTCTCTGTGACTTGTTCGTTGACTATTTTGTGGATAAAACCGCTCGAATTCACCATGACTTTGATGCCGTGCTTGCAGCAGTAGGAGAACCAGAGGTGATGGAAGCCCCATCTTGTCCTGTTTTATGGGATTGATTTCAGGGGGTGTCACCCACTGATGCGGGGGATGTATTTGGGGGGGGGTCACAGCTGCATGTTGAGAACTAGAACTGTGACCATCCTGGCTGGTTAAGACCAGCCAGGAGACGTTCGGGCCATTGCTGGCTGGGGTAGTCAATTTCTCCCTCAGGGAAGACAGAGTGCTAGGCTGCCCCAAAGAGGCGGTGGTGCAGCCTCTGCTCAAGAAACCATCATTGGACATTGACTCCTTGTCAGCCATCAGCCAGTCTCTAACCTTTTAGGGACTGTTACGGAGGGAAGGTTATTGAGCGGGTGGTGGCGTGGCAGCTTCAAGGGCTTCTGGACTGTATCAGCTTTCTGGATCCCTCGCAGTCTGGCTTTCACCCAGGTTATGGCACTGAGACTTCATTTGTGGCCTTGGTAAACGACCTTCACCATGAGTTGGACCAAGATTCATTCAACCCTATTGATCCTGTTAGATCTCTCTGCTCCATTTGATACCATTGACCATGAGTTGTTGGTGACTCGTTTGTGGGACCGGACTGGGGTAGGTGGAATTGTTCTCAAATGGCTCTGTTCCTTCCTGGCAGGGAGAACTCAACGTGTGGTGCTGGTTAGCTGTTCAGCATTTCCCCATGGCCTGACGTGTGGAGTCCTGCAAGATTCTATTCTGTCCCCATGCCTGTTCAACATGGGTGAGGTAGGCCTAAGGTTCAGTGTGCGGTGTCATCAATATGCTGATGACACCCAACTATATCTCTCTTTTTCAGCTGACCCAGGCCTGGCATTCTAGGTAGGGATGTATGAATGCGGTTCGGAAGTTCGGAGTTCAGACCGAACTCGGTCTGTTCGGGCTACCAAACCCCAAACGGCCGAACTGAACTCGAACCGAACTACAAACCTACCGAACAATTTTTCGTGTTCTGCCATGTTCGGTTGAGTTCAGGTGGGAAAAACGTGACTGGAAGGCCCAGGGAGGGGGAGGCAGCTGGGGAGCAGACTTCCTGGTACCGGGGGTGGAGAGGCTTGGAGTAGCAGCCAGTGTGCCCAATCACCTTTCCTTTTCGACTGAACACTGACTTCACAGTCTGTGATTGGCCAGGGGCTAGGCTGCACAGAGCCAATCAGGCCTTGCGGTAAGGCGGGAGCAGCAAGTAACAAAACTCTTTGCCCTACCCCCCTTCCAACACCTTCTGAGCTAGCCACTGATCCTGTCAGCAGTCGCTTTCAGAAGGCTCCCTGACTCCCAGCAGTTTGCTTCCCTCATCTATTCCTAATTCTCCTCCTATTTCATCCATCCAACAGATTTACCTCCCCATTATCATTTAGTTAGATTATATTAGATATATTTAGCTCTTATTTATATTTTTTATGCCTCCCTGTGTTCTATCTCCCTACCCTCCATTGAATCCATTCCTTTCCCTCTCCCTCTCCCTCTATATTCCATTTTCCATCCCTCATTCCCTTCCCCTGGTTTTTTATTTATTAGAGTAGGATTAGATGGATTTAGGTTTTATTTCAGTTTTTGTACCCCTCCCTGTGTTGTTTTGAGCTGTCTGTGTCCCCCCCCCCATCCCTGTGTAATATTGTATGTGTGCGCATATATATATTAGAGAGAGAGAGAGAGATATTATAGAAGTTGTTAGGTAAGATTATAGTTAGCTATTACAGTTAAGTTAGCTTAGTTTATAGAGATACAGATCATGGGATAAGTGGAAGAGTTCTGTCATGGATTGGTAGTTCATAAAAAGAGAGAAAACAAAGGGTAGGAATAAATGGTCATTTTTCAAGTTGGGGAGAGGTAAACAGTGGAGTGCTGCAGAGGTCGGTACTGGAACCAGTATTGTTTTACATATTCATTAATTATCTGGGGGAAAGGGGGAAAGAGTGAGGTGACTAAATTTGCAGATGACACCAAATTATTCAAAATAGTTATTACCCAGGCCGACTGAGGAACTACAGAGGGATTTTGCATGACTAGGTGAATGGGAAATATAATGGCAAATGGAATTCAATATTGATAAGTACAAGGTGATGCACATAGGGAAAAGTAATCCCCACTTTACATACATGATGCTAGGTTCTGATCTGGGTGTAACCACACAGGAGAAGGATCATGGAGTCATTGTGGATAGTTCCTTGAAGACATCGACTCAGTGTGTGGCAGCAGTCAAAAAGGCAAACCAAATGCTAGGCATTATTACAAAAGGAATAGAAAATAAAAGGGAAAATATCATAATGCTACTGTAGAAATTTTTGGTACAACTCCACCTTGAGTACTGTATACAGTTCTGGTCACCCCATCTCTGGCCAGATATAATAGAATTGGAAAAAGTTCAGAAAAGGGCAACAAGAATGATAGAAGGGATGGATTGAATTCCATATGAGGAGCAGCTCAAGGGGTTAGGACTGTTTAGCATGGAGAAAAGCTGATTAAGGGGGGATAGGATAGAAGTTTATACAAATATGAGCAGTGTTGGAAAAGTAAACAGGGAACTGTAGTTTGCTCTTTTTCACAATATGAGAACAAGGGAACACTCTCTGAAGTTAAATGGCAGCAGATTTAAAACAAACAAAAGGAGGTACTTTTTCACTCAGCAGACAATACAGTTGTGGAATTCATTGACAGAGAAAGCAATAAAATCCAGAACCATAACTAGCTTCAAATGGAAACTAGATCAGTCCTTAGAGGGTAGAGCCATAAATACTTACTAGTTGGTAGGGGTGGGAAACCGGTAGAATCCGGTATCCGATAATGCCGGTATCGGGAGTACCGGCATTATCGGATTCG
>QEPC01002298.1:3724297-3739135 GCA_003113815.1 Sphenodon punctatus | reverse complement strand
CGGGAGGGGCCGGGGGCTGGGGGTGGGGAGGGCAGGGGCCTGGGGGGCCCGTGCCCCATCCTGGCCAGGGGACAGGGGCAGGCTCTGACCCACCCTCCCATTCCCACAGGGCAAGCCCCGCGCACACCACCTCCACAGCCCGTGGCCCCAGCGCAACAGATGAGGGAGTACCAGGCGCGGGTCCACAGGCGCAGGGAGGAACAGGCCGAGGACATCGTAGGAAGGTGGAGGAACAGGGGGAGTGCATGATAGCCTCCGTGGACCGCATGGAGGCGGCCATCGAGCGCTCCCTGGAGCAGGCCCTGGAGAGGGACAGGTGGCTGGAGGCGGAGGTGCACCTGGAGCACAGGCGGGAGTGCAGGGAGCACAACCAGCAGCAGGAGGTGCTCAGGGGCCTCTGGCAGGACATCCAGGGCATGGTGCGTGAGCACAGCGCAAAAATGGACCGGTCCCACGACATCGGGACCTCCCTGTTCCTGCACGCTGGCACGATATGTACTTATGTGATGGCAGGTGCAGCCCCAGGCAGCGTGCCTGGCCAGGTCCCCATGCCGGGCCCCTCGGCGCCCCCAGCCCCCGCCCTGCTGCCCCTGCCGCCCCCCCACCCCCAGGGGCCACGCATGCGCCTCCCAGTGCCCCCAGCACTCCGGAGGGTTCAGCCCCCCCGTGGAATGACCAGGGCTCCAGGCACCCTCTCACCCCCACCACATGCCCCCCTGCCGGGACCAGGGCCGACCCAGGACACTGCAGGGGACACTGACAGCGGGGGGGAGGCGAGCTCGCAGAGCTCCGTGGGCCCCAGCGGGCACTCGCAGGGATGCCCAAGGAAATGAGGGGGGTTTCTGGGAAGGGGGAGCGCCACATGATGGGGTGGATGGAAGGGGACACGGTGATGGAGGTGGGGTGGCGGGTCCGGGTGATTGTGTGCACTGTGGGGGAAATAAAGGATGCTGACGGGACTTTGGCTCGTGGACCAGTTTGTGGGGGACAGGGCAGAGGGCCCAAGTGTGCAGTGGCATGGCCAAGGAACCGGGGGTGGGGCCCCCAGGGGTGGGACTGCCCTCACAACGGGCCCCCCCGGGCGATGTGGCTCGCCAATGCATTCCGGATCCGTTTAGCATAACGGTACTCCCTGGGGTTCTCCGCATTAATGTACAGGGGCACGGGACCGGGGGGCCGGCGGGGCCCGGGGTACTCCAGGGCTGCCCCCTTGGTCTCGCAGACATTGTGCAGAACGCAGCAGGCACCGATCACCAGGGCCGAGGTCGAGATGGTGTAATCCAGCTGGCCAGCTAGACTCCTCCAGCGCTGCTTCAGGGCCCCGAAGGCACGCTCCACCATGGTCCAGCTGGAACACAGGTGGGTATTGTATACCAGTTCCGCTGGGTTGCTCAGGACAGGGTAGACCTTCATCAGCCAGTGGGTCAGGGGTAGGCGGGGTCCCCCAGAATGCAGGGAGGCATGGGAACCCCCTCAATCCACCACATGCCCATGTCCGCAAAGTCCCCCCTGTACATGCGGGCATAGAAGGGGGAGATGGTCATGATCCTGGCGTCGTGGCTCCGTCCGGAGTTGCCCGTGTAGATGTCAATGAACCAGCCTCGGTGGTCCACCACCCCCTGCAGGTGCAGGGAGTAGTATTCATGCCAGTTCACATACTCCAGAGCCTCCCCCGCGGCCAGGCGCAGGATCTCGATGTGGGTGCCGTCCATGGCTCCGATGCTGTTCGGGAAGCCCCCAGCCATGAAGCCCGCCATCACGGCACCCTGGTCCAAGAGCTGGATGGTCCTGTCCAGGAGCATGCCCTCCACAGCCTCGCACACATCCCGCAGGATGCAGGTGACCGTGCTGAGCCCCACCCCAAAGTGCTGGGACATGGAGCGGCATGAGTCGGGCGTTGCGAGGGCCCAGACCCTAATGGCCACCCGCTGGACCATGGGGATGGGCACCCGCATGGAGGTGTGCTGTCGCTCCAGCCAGGGTGTGAGGAGCTCCGCTAGGCACAGCAAGGTGGCCTTGCCCATACGAAAGTGGGCCCTCCACTCTGCCTCCTCCCAGTGGGCCAGGGCCGGGTCCCACCATGCCTGTGGGCACTCTGAGACCCATAGGCTGCGTGCGATGGGCATAGCGAGCTGGGCAGCCCAACGGAGGGTCTCCCTCGCCCAGAGGAGGCGCCTCGCGGCCCTGCGGAGCGGAGCGGCCCGGGTCAGGCTGCGGCTGCCAGCCTGCCAGGCCCCTCAGGCGATGCACCATGCCCTGAGCCACACACGGGCTCTCCTGAAGGCGTGCAGGCCCCAGATGCGCATGGGGGCCGTCAGGGCCAGGGCATCGCACAAGCGGGCGGCCAGGTGCACCTCTGCAGTCAGGAGGCGCAGCTGCACCATGTGATCACGGAACCACTCGGCCACGAGCACGAGGAACATCCAGTTGGCACCTGCCCTGTCGCGCTCCATGGTGGTGGGGCCCCGGTGGGGGCTGGGAGCACTTATAGCGGGGCTGTGCAGGTGGGGCTGCCCGGGGGCCAGGCACCTGGATGGGCAGGCCCCCCCCTCTGGGGCCAGGTCCTGCGGGCCGCCAGGTGGGTGCACCGGCAGGCGGAGCCGCAGGCCTCGCCCCTGCATGGGCTCACATGTCTGCACACATCCAGGGCTGATGCATTCCAGCTGCTATCTCCCCCGTCACCCCGGGCCGCCTCCCTGCACTGTTTGCAGCAGGATGGCCTTGAAGGTGAGATTAGGCGGACAGTGTGCTCGCTGTTGTGTTGTGCAGCTGTGCCGGGTCCGCACCCCACGCCTCACTCTGCTGTGCTACAATGTTGCAGTCCAGGGCCGTGTTCCATGTCCTGGGGGCCTGCCTGAGCCCCTCCCAGCCCTGGAAGGTTTGTGTGCCCTCAGGGCTCTGTGTTATTCTCCCTGTCGTGCCGGACCATGGCTGCCTGCCCATCCATGGGGCTCCTGCTGCCTGGCCCCCAAGGGGCCCCCCCATATCTGGGCCTTCCGTGAGACCATGTCTCTTTGTGACCTGTGGCATACCCCTGCCGTGCAGCTGCTCCTGGCCACCCCGGGCAGCCGTGCGGGTGCCTTTGAGAGCCTGAGCTCTGGACTCCATTACTTTGGCTATGAGGTGAGCGCTCATGATTGCCGGCTGCATACAGAGGCCCTGGGGCTGGTTCGTTTCCCTGAGGGGTGCATCCCAGAGATGCTGTGCGCACATGTGCCCTGGACCGGCTCGGAGACCGTGTCTGCACTGGTGGTGTGTGGGCTGAGCGCCTACACGTAGTGCCTGGCTGAGGGTGGCCCTGCCTTGGCCGTGACCTACTTTTCCTGTGTTCACGGGGCCCGTGAGTACCAGCGCACCCGTGGGGCGGTGTACCACCGCCTTCTGGAGCTGGGGCATCTTCCGTGGCCCCCTTCCGCTGCCTGCTGCGTGCTGGAGCCTTCCGCAGTGGAGATGTCGGCCCTTTTGGGGGGTGTGGGCCCGTGTGGACGTCCAGCTGGCTCTCACCATGCCTGATCCCTTCGAGGCCTACTACCTGATTGCCCACTACATGTCCTTGCAGGGGTACCGCCGGGGCATGCTGCACTGGCCCCACCTGGTTCACCGGGCTGGGCACCAGGACCCTGGTGCCTCTGGGGCCCCCAGAGGCGGCCTGTGACAACTGCATTCGCATGTGCTATGTGTGTGTGTGCCCATGTGAAAAGTCTCAGTGATACAAGAGACAGTTGAAAATGTCTTCAGTTTAGCTTCTTTCCTGTGTTGCCAGCTGCCCTGTATCATTTTGCTCATTTATCACTTGTGTTGTTTTTCTCTAATTTATTTATTTATTTATTTATTTATTCTGACCACTATCCATCCTTCCCCAAAGGCTCAGGGAAACTTACATAAAACACACAAAATAAAAATACAATAAACGTCCATTTAAAAACCTCATTAAAACAAAAATCTACCCTCACCCCTATCCCTCCCACCCACAGCCCTTAACCCTGCCTGCCAAATGTTTTGCTAAAGAGAAAACATTTAGATTTCATATTCAAGCAGGTTTTGTATGAGTTTGGAAAGTTCTCTGTATGCCTTTGGGTGTCTGTAAATAGCCACTTTCTTAATATTACATGGGCTCAATAAAATGTTGCCCATACTATGCCTCTGGCACTGATCTTCAGACTATTCTCATGCATTCCTTACTAAAGAAGCTTTTCTTCCAAAATTGACCAAACTAATGTATACATTTTGCACGGATAACAAACCTCAGTTCTGCTCAGCAGGACCCTTCTATTCTTTCCATGTATGTGGTGCAAAGTAATGGAAGATCTAGCCCATAACATTATTCAAGTATTAATACTCAAATGGAAGAGTAGTTAGTTTAATAACGCAAACCTAGGGTGACAATAACCACATAATACAGAACATTGAATCCTTTTGCTTTTGAATTCATTCCCTGACTTTGGTTGTGAATGAAAGATGCTCATAATGTGGAAATGAACCTGTCGCATGTAATTTTAGTAACCAATTATCCCTTTTGGAAGCATGCTGTTCCCAAACACAGACTCAAGTATACCTAGGAAGCCATTTCGCCTACAAAATGTCTTTCTAATTCAATAGATGCTCATTGCATTCCTGTGTCATTGTGATACATTTCTAGAGGGAAAAGTAAAGCATAAGACTGTTGTCTCCAATATACAATGGGCTAAATCCCAAAGCCCTACATCCATGGCTTATGTACATGCGTGGCTTGCATGTAAGCCATAGTCCCGCCTGCACAGGTGCGCATGAGATGCATGTGGTGGTTGCATGCAAGATGCGCACACAGGGTTTATGTGGCATGCAAGGTTTGGGGTTTGGGATGGAGTCCAATGTTTATATTAGAAGGGGTATTGTTTTCATTAATCCTCATTCTCGATGAAACAAAAGTTTGATCTAATGTTGTGTCACTGGTCTGTCACTCATTATCCCCCTTCTTTTTAAAAAATCACATTATCACGCTTCTTTAAAAAAATCTCAGTGTTTTACATACATGTTAAAGACTGGCACCACCTAAATAGTAGGGATGGGAATTTGGATTGATTTTCAGAATTGGATTAATTGCAGATTTGTATATAAAACTGTATGGATTTACGGATTCAAATTTACAGATTAATTTTCCCATTAACTTCAATCGGAAGGTTTCCCATTGCTCTCCCCACCATACAAAACAATCATTCCCAATATAGCTGACATTTGTGCAAAACAAAAGTGTTTTGTTTACATTGACAAACAACACCTGCTGAGTGTTTCTTCGAAGGCAATCATTGTTCTATTAGCACCACAGTCCTAGCCCCAATGGCCCCTTCACACTGGCTATTAGAGTTAACGGTCCATTAAAATGAATGGCAGATTGGATTCACATTGAAATCAATAGTAAAATAAGGATCTGTAAATATGGAAATCTATAATGGCACTGTGAATTTTTGATTAATCCGTAATTACCATTTTTGGACAGTTACAGATTAATCCAAATTTTTAACGCCCATATCTACTAAATAGCAATGTCAAGATTTTATGGTAATAGATGTTCCAGAATGTTTTCTGGAGAGGAAAGCATATAGGATGTTTTCTAACATGACGGCTCCTGCCTCTGCCACAGACTTCTCCAGGAAGTCATGGGAGTCATCATTTCAACCAGGAAGCAGCTCAACCACCAAAAAGAAGTGATGGCAGCTGGGCCGGGGAACAGAAATGCATGGGCCACTAGGGATGGGCAAATGCGGTTCAGAAGTTCGGAGTTCAGATTGAACTCGACCAGTTTGATCGACCGAACCGAACTTCTGAACCAAACTTGATTTTTGAACCGAACCAAATTTCCAAACTTGGCTCTGTTCGCCCATCTCTAAAAGATAATATTCCATTTAGTTCAATGGGGTTTGAATTTCTGAACTTTGTTCGGAAGTTTGGAGTTCAGACCAAACTCAAATAGTTCTTTCAACCGAACCAAACTTCCGAAACGAAATGAATTTCTGAACTGAACCAAACCGAATTTCCAAACTCGGTTCTGTTCTCCCATCCCTAGTGTCCACTCGCCCCCATGCTGCACGGAGTGGCCCACCCCATCCCCCAGCTAATGGGTGGCAATGGAAGCCACCATGGCACTCAGCCGCCACCACCACTCTGGACCACGGTAAGTAAAGGAGGCTATCAGACATGATCGCCCACTTTATTCTGGGCTATTGGGTCCAGCAGCCATTTCCTGGCTGTGGCAAGGGCTAGTCTGGGCTGTGACTTGGCGATATCCCCGAGTCATGGCATGGGCTAGCCCCTATCATGATTGGGAGCCAGACAGTGTTAGAATCTGACAGCTGCTTTCTAACATGATGGTGGCACTTGGTTTAACCCATGCTAAAGTGAGTTAAACTGTGCTGTTGCCATGTTGGAAAACACCAATAGAGAAAGAAGTCCCCGCTTAGAGAAGCTTAGTCAATCCATGGGGTGACTTGTCATCTTATTCAAATATACTACTGACATAAAACAAGCAAGTTAAGGTTGCTATACATCTCCTTGAGCCAAATACCAAGAAAAATGGAAATTAGAGCTGAAATGAGTATTTGCAAAGTCAGATAAACCCATGAAATTTGCAGTAACTGAACTGTCTTGGATGGTTCAAGCTTGGAACGGTACCTGTTATACCCATTTCCTTCTATTTCTGTTTCTGCTATAATTTAGGAGCACTCTGAGCACATGGAATGTGTAACAGGGCAGTCCCTGAAAGTTTGTAGCTCTTTAAGAGAGTGCAGCTTGTACTGGAAAGAGAGACAGGGCTAACAGGGCAAACATTGCCAGCATTGAGGAGTGTGGAGGACAACATCTGAGTGGAAGCAGCTGGGCTAGGGCATAGCCCAGCCAGACTAAAGACTGTAAGTTATGCATGCCCAGAACTGGCTGACCACATCCAAGATAGCGCACGCAGCCTGCTGATGCTTGCTGGCACCATCTTGGGAAGGGCTGAGAATGCTCAGAAGAAGGGGCCATTCAGGCCCTTCTGAGCATGCCGAGTTTGGTTTTTTGTTTTTAAAATTACCAGGCCTGGAAAGAGGCCACGCTTCATGGGACCCCCTCTGGAGGGTAAGTCCCCCACCCCTGATCCCCTGGTAGGCTCCACACTAGGCACCTTTCCCCCTTAATTACCCCACCCCTGAACCCCCATTATACCCCTGTTGTAGGCCTATGTTGGCCTAGTCCCTCCCTCCCCTGGTCCCTGCTGAACTCTTCCCTCTACTACCACTCTCCTAATACCCTCTACACACACACACACACACACACCAGCACTCAACTAAGGTTTGACCAAGTCCCAAATTTTCAGGGCCATCCTCAGAAATTTGGGAGTCAGAAAATCAAGGCTGAATGTAAATTCAAAAAACAAAAACAGAACGAGGACCAAGTTACAGCCCTAGTTACAGTCCCATTATTTTTAGGGACTCATGGTCTATTAGGAGGTATGCAGTGCAGACTTTGTCCGGTGTTGGGGGTCTCCATCTTCTGATTGATCTGACAGGAGACAAGTTAGTGGTGCTGCTCATATACTGTACATCTACCTGCATGGCCACATCCCTGAACTGTCTGGCAGAGTTGGTGTCAGGGGTGGTGCTGCAGTCCCTGAAGACATTTGTCTTTGGGGACTTCAACATTCACACCGATGCCACTCTTGGAGGGACGGAGTGTGAGTTCTTGGCCACCATGGCACCCATGAACCTGCCTCAAATGGTCATCGACTGGACACATGATGGGGGACATACCCTCGATCTGTTTTTCTGTACTGGCCTTGACGTGGGGGATCCATTGGTGGGGGAGGTGTTGACAGTGTCCTTTTCATGGATGGATCATTACCTTATACACACCTGTCTCCCAGAACACGTCTGCCCCCAGAGGCATGTGGGAACAGTTTGGTTGGTTTGCCCTCAGAGACTGATGGAACCAGAGAGCTTCCAGAATCCCCTTGAGGATTTAGTCTCTGATCTTGACAACCAGATGCTCGATGGCCTCATCAATTTTTAGAACACCTTGCTGACCAAGGCCATCGACCAGATGGCTCCTAAGCATCCTCTCCCTCAGCTTCAGTACCACAGGGGTCCTTGGTTCACTGAGGTATTGCAGTTGCTGAAGGGTGGTGGTTGGAGTGATGGTGGAGTCATAGAGCTAGATTGCAAGCCTATGCTGTGGCTGTGCAGGCAGTAAAAAAGGATTTTTTTGCTGCCCACATAACATCAGCGAAGTCTTGTCCAGCAGAACATTTCTGGGTGGTGAGGGGGCTGGTTGGTCTGGCCTCCCTCCACTTGGAACTATAATTATCCAGGGCCCACTGAGACATGTTTGTTGGTTACTTCGCTGATCAGATCACCCGGATTCACCATGATTTCGATGTCACACTTATTACAATGGGAGACCCAGAGGCTGTGGACTTCATATTGTACTTTATATTGTAAGCTGCCTTGGGCTGGCTTCAGGAGGAGGGGCAGGGTAATAAGTGTCAAAGAAAGAAAGAAAGAAAGAAAGAAAGAAAGAAAGAAAGAAAGAAAGAAGACCTGAGCAAATATTTCCGTTTCTGTTTCATTTATTCAGGACATGACACTTAGTCCTAGTCCACAAACAACACAACAATATACAAACAAATATTTCCTGAATGATAGTGTCTTTGAGGGCTGGATAATGCCTCTACTTACCCTGGCTAACCCTGATTCTGCTACATTATTGGAGAATGCAGGCAACCCTAATGCTGCCCACCAAGCCAACAGAGTGAAAGGGGGATGACACAGACCAGGGAAGGTTGTCTTGTCTGACTTTATGGAATCACTTTCAGCTGATCTTGCCTGCTGATGCAAAGGATGTTCTTGGGACTGTTGGGGCCACCTCTTGTGAACTGGACCCATCCCCATCCTGGCTGGTCAAGGCCAGCCGGGAGACATTGGGGCCATTGCTGGCAGGGGTGGTCAATGCCTCCTTTTGGGAGGTCAGGGTGCCGAGCTGCCTCAAGGAGGCAGTGGTCCAGCACCTGCTCAGAAAACCATCTCTGGACATTGACTCCCT
This sequence comes from Sphenodon punctatus, assembly GCA_003113815.1. Taxonomy (NCBI): domain Eukaryota; kingdom Metazoa; phylum Chordata; class Lepidosauria; order Sphenodontia; family Sphenodontidae; genus Sphenodon; species Sphenodon punctatus. The sequence goes on along the minus strand of QEPC01002298.1, from coordinate 3,730,084 downwards.
TGCCAGTTATTGGCCTGATTCTAAAGTTCCCTTTTTAGGGAAGGTTACTGAACAGGTCATGGGTCGGCAGCTACAGGAGCATCTCAGTTTTCTAGATACCTTGCAATCTGGCTTTCATCCTGCTACAGCACTGAGAGTGTGTTTGTGGCCTTGGGTCGATGACCTCTGCCATGAATTAGGTCAGGGTTGTTTGACCCTGTTGATTCTGTTACATTTATCGGCTGCTTTTGATACCATTGACCATGAGTTGTTGTTGACTCATCTTTGGGATAGAACCAGGGTGGGTGTGGTGGTTCTTTAATGGTTATGCTCATTCCTGGCCGGAAGGACTCAGCAAGTGGTGCTCAGGGAACATTTTTCATCTTCCCAGAACCTCTTGTGTGGAGTCCCTCAGGGTTCCATCATGTCCCCTCTCCTGTTTAGCATGTATATACAGCTGTTGGGTTAGGTTATCCAGAGCTCTGGAGTCAGGTGTATCTCTCCTTTTAATCTGACCCAGGCCCTGCAGTCTTGGTGTTCACACTATGTCTGGCAGATGTGGTAGACTGGATGAGGGCGAGTCAACTGAGGATGAATCCCAAAAAGATGGATATGATGCTAATGGGGAAGGAAGTGGGTGTGGCATCCCCCATCATTGATGGAGTCTGCCCCTCACTGGTTTCTCAGGTTCAGAAACCTTGGAATACTCCTCAACTCGCAGCTCCACCTAGATACCCAGCTTGAGGTTGTGGTGAGGAGCTCTTTATACCAATTACACCTGGCGTGATTGGCTTCAGCCATATGTCTCAGACTCTGACCTGACCTCTATAATCCATGCATTCATTACCTCACACATCAACTATTGTAACGCACACTACGTGGGGCTGCCCATGGTATTGGTTCAGAGACTACAGCTGGTGCAGAATGTGGCGGCCCACCTCCTTATGGGGACAGGTCACTGGGAGCACATTACAATGGTGCTCCTGCACTGACTGCCTATAGTCTTCCAGGCCCGATTCAAGGTACTGTTTCATACCTATAACACCCTACGCGACTTGGGCCCCATCTATCTGCAGGATCACTTCACTCCCCATGCCCTTGATTGACCTCTGTGGTAAACTGGGAGCATCCTTCTTGTGGTCCCCCGGGTATTCCAGGGGTCTACTATGGAGAGGGCTCTCTCAGTGGCCACCCTGTGGCTGTGGAACTCCCTCCCGGCAGAGGACTGTGTGGCTCCAGACCTTCCATCCTTCTGATGCCAACGTAATACCTGACTGTTCTGTCATGCTTTTGGGGAGGGAGATGGGTGAGGGTGGGTTTTATTATTATCCTGTTGGGCATTAGGGTGGGGTTTTATATATTTTACGATATTTTGATGTTTTCTCCCCCAATTGTGGGGATGCTGTACTCCCTTCTTTTTGTCCCTTGTCTGTTTCCCATTTTTGATAATGTTTTTATTGTGTATTTTATATATTTTATACTTTATATTGTAAGCTGCCCTGAGCTGCCTTCGGCAGGAGGGGGAGGATAATAAGTGTCCCAAAATTAATAAAATAAAATAAATAAACAAATAGTGTAAATAAAGAAACCTGAGCAAATATTCCCTGATTGATAGTGCCTTTAAGGGCTAGATCATGCCTCTACTTACCCTGGCTAACCCTGACTCTGCTACATTGGTGGAGAATGCAGGCAACCCTAATGCTGCCCACCAAGCCAACACCGTGAAAGGGGGCTGATGCAGACCAGAGAAGGTAGCCAACAGAAAAGGAGGATTACATCCAGAGACAGAGGATATTTTCATACGTTACGAGATCACGCTCAACCACGGTGAATCCCCAAATAGTGAGCGTGATCCCGTAACATCTGTTGGGGGAACGGAAGCTCCCCGCCAGATGTTCACCCCCATGAATCACAGGGGGGAATCACATTCAACACACAAACAGAGGTCCTGGTTGGACCATCTCCATTTGCGTGTTGAATGTGATTCCTCCCTGTGATTCACGGGGTGACCACCCGGCGTAACACTGAACAGACATGACGCTGACACGCTCAACCATGGGGAATTCCCTGTGATTGAGCATGTCAACATCACATCTGGCCACTGATCACGGCCCAGAATCGGTGGCCGTGCTTACCATCGATTCCGGGCCGTAGTCAATTTCCCAGGGGCGGGCAGTGGGGGAGCATGGGGGGTGGGACTGTGTGGCCGCATGTTTGGCCATGCAGCCCCGCCCCGCCCCCCCCAATTCCCCACTGGAATCGGCCAACACATCTGATGGCCGTTACGTGTTCGCCCCAGCGGTGAATCAGTAGGGTGTTTCTGTGGCAGGGCGAATTGAGCCCCGTCACGTCTGAAAATACCCAGAAAGAGGGAGAGAGAGATTTAAAGAGCTGTAGAATAGAGAGTGGTTGAGCTGAGAGCTCTGAGGACAAAATACTTGGGAATGCAGACTGAGTCTGCATGGATCTCTGACCCCAATAGAGCCCTTAGGGAAGGCCTGAGATGCTGGAACTGACTACTGAGGACCACTTCCCAGGAGCCTGCACCCAGGCTGCACTGCATGGAAAAGCTTGCTGCTTGTGGAACCAGACTCAGCACTTGTCCCTCTCGAAGGTTTTGAATCCTTGTATTCTGTCTGACAGAGGGAGAGGACCAGACCCAGGAGCCTTATGCCTGTGAGTAGCCCACCAGAGGCAGTGGTCTGGTTGAGTTGAAGCTAGAGAGAGGGCTGGGGTTGCCAAATGGCTTTTTTCAAGCTTTAGCAGTAGGCTTGAGGATTACTGTATATGCCAGGCATGGTGTAGCAGGCACAGCTCCTGCTCCATCTCTGGGCCACAGAGTGCATGGGCTATGAGGAGGGGATCGCAATAACAAGGATTTCACCTTTGCCACGTGCCACACAGATGCATGCTTGAGTGTGGGCAGTCTGGCATACGCTGGACACAGGATTGCACCCAATGATATGAATTCCCACATGTGAGTGACCCTACATGATGATATGATCTAATTCCCAATAATGAAAGTGACTTCTGGGGTATTATCCTAAATGGACTTACTCGGAACGAACCACGCCCTGCTACGGTATGGATCCCAGACAAACACGTGGTCCTTGAACTGTATTTTATTTTCTCAGTTTGTCCTTTCCCCTCCATTTTCCCTTTTGCAAATTGGACATTTTGTAATGAAGGAAACACAGAAAACAGGAAGCACAAAAAGACAGTTGCCAAATAATAGATCCTCCTGGAACATTGTGTAGTCAGTTATCTGTCCTTGTACATGATTACCAATTGGGTAATCAACTGGCTAATTGGAAATGAGGATAACACCATTGAGTACCGAATTGGCTGCATGTTTTAGCTCTAATGGAAATACAGTTAAGGATTCCACAATCACAAAGGCAGAAGAAGAGACAGGAACAGGAAACCTTTCTGCTGTCACAAACAATCACTACAAGTGATCTAGTCTATGGTCATTTTTAAACAAAACAACCTCATTCATAGACAGCCACCATCCATGTGGGGGAGTGCTCGTGTGAATTTGGTGCACACTCCCATGACCTACGCACCATGCACCCCATCCACGCATGGAGCACTCCAGAAAAAGCCAGAGTGCCCTGTGCGGAGACTGGGTGCATGGATGGGGCAGCCATGCATGGGGCTGCTTATTTGAAGCGCTCCCCCATGCACAATGTCCCCACACCTGCTCCACACACCAACTGTGGCACCTCCGTGTATGGCACTCATGTAAAACCACCCTTTGACTCCTCTCCCATAATGCTACCTCCAGTCTTTGCTACAACTCAGCACATCATGTTACTGAGATGTAGTTAGACCCTGTCATGTAGAATACTACTAGGCAAATAGTGGAAGTAAATATAGCGGGGGAAATGGGGGACATGTTTGAGAGATATGGGGGTGGAGGTTATGTGGGTCAGGATTCCCTGCAAATGTTAGCCAAAAATTACTTCCATGTAGTCAATGTAGGAAGGTAACACAAATTCTTCCTTCCTAGACATACCAAGAAGGCAATGGAATTCTGCTTGGCCCTGTGCTGATCATAAACCTACCCTCTACTACCATCAAGGTAGTTTGCCAGAGATCATTTTTCCAATATAAGGGGCCATAAGCAGAACCAGACTGTGGACCAAAGAATTTATCTCAGAGACTAAGAAATTGAAACCTGCACTGAAAAACAAATCTTTGTTTACCTGGACTTAAGCCATGCTTAAGTGATGCAGAGAATTGAACTGGCTGTGCAATGAGCTAGCCAAGAATAACATTCATTGTTCAGTAGGGTATCCAGCTAAACTAATCTTGGTTTTCAAGAGAATTCTTAGCATTTTCCAAGAGCTAAATGACATTATCAAGAATCTAAGTGGTGATCCAGATGCTAAAATCCCTCTTTCCAATGAGAAACCCTCTGGGAAAGTTGTAAAGGATGCATTGCTCATTCTTTGCCCATTATACAAAACAAAATAGAAGTTTTTAACAGATCTGAAATTTCATGCTCATTTTTTCCCCTGGTCTCATCAAGAATGCTGGTTCTTGGTTCATTCAGGGAACTGAGAATGAACCAAGAACTGGCAGTGTCTCAGCTTAATTCTCAATGAGTACAAAAAAATTAAATAAATTAAAAAAAAAAAAAGGTGCATGTGCAAAATGGCCGCTTGGCAATTCTGAATATGTGCAGCCCTTTGCCAAAATGGTGGTAGCAGCATCGCTGGCTGCTTGCCTGTACATATGCAGTGGCCATTTACATATGCACAGAATGGTTGCCCTTTTCCAAAATGGTGGCAATGCTGCCACTAGCATTTTGGAAAACAGCTGCGCATTCACAGAACAGCCCAGAGGCCATTTGCACATGTGCAGTGATTTGATTTAATTTAATTTATTTAATTTATTTGCTTATTTATTTTTACCCCAAGAAATACCAAGACTTTGTACGAGGACGATCTTGGTCCCAGTTCTCGGATTCTCAATATTTCTCAGAAGAAGCTAAAATGCTTCTCATTTCATCCTTAATTTTTATATAAAACATATGCAAATCTAATTTTCTGAGTTATAGGAGTAATCAAATAAAATTATATTTTAGAATTCAAATATTCTATTTTTTTTTTAATGTTAAATTTGTGTTAAAAGTGGATAACTTCAATGGACATTTTTACACACACGTTAAAGTTCCAGATTTTTCAATCTTCTGGGTTTACAAGTCCACAAGTAGGTTCCGGATGCATTTTTCACACACACACTGCCCTGAGGTAGTTCCTGGATGCATTCAGGAGCCTGCAGGGGGAACACCTTGACCTGCCCACCTACCTGCTTGTTGCTGCTGCGGGGGGGCTCTGGAGCTCCGCTCGCCTTGCCACTGCCGCTGCTGAAGTCCCGCTGCTGGGGCCGCAGCCGCCGCTTGTCATCCCCGCCTAACACCTGTGGGGAGAAGATCATCAGACGGTGAGGTTGGGGGCTAGGGGGGGGAATGCAGAGGGCAGCCACGTGGGCTGTCCTGTCCCCTCCCCCCCACCCAGAAGTAGCGGGGGCATAAAGCCAATGGGACAGCGGCGGAGGCGCAGGCCGCGGCCAAAGGGCGCGGTACTTTCGGGGCACTTTGGGGGGCTGCAGGGGGTGTCAGGGGGGTATTGTATGTTTGTGTGGGCTTTTGTTTATTTTTCAGGGCTAGGGTGGTAGGGTGGGGGTTGTTGATAGGGGGGTTAAAAGGCGGGTGGACTAGGGATGTCCCCTGGTGAGAGCAGGGGAAGTGCCAGGAGGTTTGGGGGGGAGGGGGTGGCTCGGTCTCCCAGTGAGAGGGGG
>QEPC01002298.1:3700530-3721285 GCA_003113815.1 Sphenodon punctatus | reverse complement strand
AGCCTTTTAACATTTCGGCGGAACTGTAAGACCTGGTTGTTTGCCCAGGCCTTTGGGAGGGAGGGTGGGGAGGGATGTTTTTAATCCCCCACCCATTTATTTATTTGTTTTGCTAGCCATGTTCCATATGATGTATTTTATATTTATATTTTAAATTGAATTTTAATGTTTTATTATTGTTGTGAGCCGCCCCGAGCTGCATTGCAGGAGGGGGCGGGATATAAATCTGTAAAATAAAAATAAATAAATAAATTCTTCACACAAACACTGCCCTGAGGCAGTTTAAAGTAGCCACAGCTGTAGATGTGACAGGCTGCCATGGAAACTAAGTGACCACAGCTGCCTGGAGCAAAGCAGTTTATCAGGAGAACTTTTTACACAAAAAAGTTCTGGGAGAAGTTCTTTGCAGAAGTTCAAAGATCTGGATGTTTAAGAGCTGGGTGAGTGATTTAGACACACAGAAAGTTAAGGCTGTAACAGCAAACATCAAGGAGAAATGTGTGTGTAAAAACACCCATTGTGTAATTAAAAATGTGAAATTCCTTCCTGAGTACCATATTATGTTAAATATTAGATTTTTATTTAATTATTAATTATTTATTATAAATGTTTTTCATAATGTGCTATTCAGACCCTGTTTCACTGTTGAGAAGCTAAGAGTGGATCACACTTAAATAGTTTTACGGCAAGCAGAAGTACTGTTACTCTTCTGTGGTCCTATGAAGGCTTTTCTGGGTTTAAGTTTTCATTTATTTCCTATACAAACTTAGACATCTGTTTTGGGTTTTGAAGAAAATGACACCAAAGTGTGCAAGCATTTTTAAAAAAGAAACTCTGCATGGAATCTAACACTGGGAATTCTGGTTGCAATGCACAAACCACTTACCCGCATAGGTCAATACTTGGAGTCTATAAAAAAAGGCAAAACTTGAAATGACCTCAGTGTGAGAAGCACTAACATAAAATTTACAGGTGCCCAGGGCCTCAAATGCAGGGAACCCCAGCCTCTGGATGGCCCGTTGTAATTCAGGCCCCAAGATAAGCGGCCCATAAGTAAACTGGATACAACATATCATAAGTTGCAGGCCCGTGGGTTCTGCAGTGCAGAGAATCCTGACCCATGAAGAGGATGATATGTTTAACTGAACATCAAAACATTTTCCTTTTTTTCTAATGTGTTGAGTCAGTGTATATCTATCAAACTTTGCTATGTTAGAAGAAGACTCATAGGACCATTTTGCAAGGGGCCCCAACTTCCCTGGATCTGTCACTGACAACAACCTGCTTCCTTTTATTCATGGCACTTGACTCTCCTGACTTGTACCTATAACTTGTCCCATCTCTCCCTTACAATCTTGTCTCCCAACCTAGTCTGTCCCTTGCCCCATCCCCATTTCTTGCCCTTCTGCTGCTGTTGCTGCTGCTGCTCTAGTTCCCCTTGCTCAGAATGACTGTGTAGGGGAGATTTCCAGAATGGTGCCAGCTTGCCCACTTCTGGAATATGAATTGCAGCAATTGGTGGAAGTCACCATTTAGGAAATTTTCCCTAGCCGAGCCAGAACAAAGTTAGGGGGTTGACAACTCATGTCCCATAGGATACTTTTTATGCTAATTTGAAGAACAGAGATCTTGAACCACCATCCCCGGAGTATCCGTGCGGTGGTGACAGATCCACTGCCATACCCAGACTTTGGCCCAGGATTCTGGCTGAAGGCCTTGACTAAATGAGTATCATTATTTATTTATTAATTAATTATTAATTATTATTATTATTATTATTAAGTATTTATATAGCACCAGCGATGTACCTGGCACTTTACAACTGTTGAAAATAGACAGTGTCCCTGCCCCCGGGTGCTTACAACCTAAGAAAGACAAGGGAAGGGAGATGAGGGATGGGGGGGCAACAGAGGGAGAGACGAGGATACATTCACGAAGGCTATGTCACACATACAACTTGCTGACTGGCCACCCTCATATATAATCGGTCCACTTTTGGACTTTATCTTGCTGCAGCCCTATTCCTGCAAGTCTGCCTGTGACACGGACATCCCCTGACATCATTCATGTTCTGAGGGAACGGCTGCTCCAATTTGAGAACCACTGGGGTTTTTTGTGAACATACCCTGACACCACAGCATCTTCCCATGAGATATGCCAAGGATTGAGGGAAGGATGTGTCTTGGACCAATGACACTAAAAGGCAACAGTTTCCCTTTTATGGTGAGATTCCCTACTGGACATTTCCATTCAGATTATGATTCTTTTATGCCTCTGCATGGATATGACCCTTTCCATTTCTGTCTTAGATCAATTGCTGCAGAGGAGTACTGTTAAGTCATATTTAGTAGGCTCTCTATAAAAGTTTCACTTATCAGAAATTCATCTTATGTAAAGTTAAAGAAATAAGGCAATATAAGTTTTACTCAAGCAGCACTTTACCCACACATAAAAAAAAAAGTGCTTTTCAGTAAATTAATTATTTCTTGGTGGTGTGTGGTCAAAATACTGTGTTATATACCAGGGGCATAGCAAGGCAGTGTGGGGTGGGTGGGTGGGAATAGTCTCAGATCACTCCCAATTACGAGCCCTCAAGGACATGGGGAGGGGGGGAGGGGAAGAGATAAGGTCACCTGTGTGGGGGTGGGGCTTACCTTGGATAGGCAAGAGCCACTGCTTGAGGCTAATGCTGGTATAGAAAGACCTCAGCCAGGAGTCCCACCACAAGCCCACACTGCTGCTGTGGGGGAGGGGTGGCCAGGAGCTCACCGAACAGGGGCAGTCTTAAGTATTTTGCAACCTAAGGGGTGGCCATAAATTGGGGATCTGCTACCCCCATTCCCTCCACCACATACACTGAAAATTTCCTAGTTCAGGCAACTTGCAAAGGGCCCAGGCAGGACCCAGGCTCAACTGAGTCCCCACGAGTCATGCCAGCTATGCCAGTAATATATACCCTCCATGTTTGTATGGAAATGCAGCAGTACTGCCACTCACCTGAACAGCAGGAAACAGAAGTTGCTATTTGTGCTTGCATTACAAGTCCAAAACAGGACTCCAAGTTTGAATATAATGTACACAGCACTCCTGTTCCCTGGCATTTATTTATTTATTTATTTATTTATTAACATAACTTATATCCCACCCCTCCTGCCAAAGCAGCTTGGGGCAGATAACAATAATAAAAATTAAGTTAAATATAAATACAAATATAAAATGCAACAATAAATAACAGGCTAAATAAAACAAAACATAAAACAATCCATATGGGGGATATCAAAGTGAAAAACAAAACACCCCAACCACGCTAACCCTCACTCCCCACCCTTCCCCCATCTCCCTCACCAAAAGTAGGGATCTGCGAACAGAACGAGGTTCAGATGTTCAGCCATTCAGCTGTTCAGTTCAAATACTGAGTTCGGGTTCGGTCATTCGGGTTTGGTCCGGTTCAGTTGAACGTCTGGCGGAGTTCGGACCCACCATGAACCTTGGGGCACTCCAGGGACCCACAGGGGTGCCTGTGGTGGCATGGCAGGCCGTCAGAGACACAACAGCAGCAGCAGAGACCGGGAAGGCTTGGAGCTTGGCACCCCAGGTTGCCCGGGCAGGCAGGCTTAGTTCTTGACCCCTGGGGGTGCCCGTGGCAGCATTGCAGGTCATTAGAGACCCAGCGGCAGCAGCAGCAGCAGAGATCGGGAAGGCTTGGAGCTTGGCACCCCGGGTTGCCCGGGCATTGCAGGCTTGACTCATATTCAACAGAACTAAAGAAGCTCTACTGCCAATTGGTCAAGTCTTGCCGGGTTGTGAATCACGTGGACACCCAGTAGGAGACATTGGATTTCCAGGGCACAGAACCCGTGGCACAGATAGCATACGTGGCATTGGCAGCAGCAGACGACACTGGATTACCCAGGCACAGAACCCGTGGAAGAGCAGAGACCACAGCAGCAGGATTTGCCTGTGTGCAGCATCCATGGAGCCATGATGGTAAGATTTGCAAGGAAAGAGCTCCCATACAGCAGCAGACGGCAGCAGCAGGATTGCTTGGGCAGAGCACCCATGGATCAGCAGACAGCAGCAGCGGGATTACCAGGCCAGTGGTATGAGAGGCAGGAAGGTTGTGGCAGGGTTCAAGCTTTCCCTACAGGGCGGGCAGACAGCCAGCATGGAATGAGCAGAAGGCAGGCACACTGAGGCAGGCTTTGAGTTTTGCCCACAGGGTGGGTGGACAGGCAACGTGGCATGTGCAGAAAGCAGACAGACTGAGGCAGGCTTTCAGCTTTGCAACCCGGGCGGACAAACAGGCAGCATGACATTAGATAGGCAGTAGGGAAGGCCAGGCACTCAGATAGGACGTCAAAGACTATATGACTGCCAGTCAGATAGGCTGGCAAAGACATTTTAATTATTGTCAATATCGATAGCAATACCAATTTCAAAGAATTTATTTTTGTTTCCAGTATCGATATCGGTATCGTTTGCAGTTCTGTAGAAACAAAATTAATGCACTCTGAAAAAATTGTTCATTATTGAAATATAATAATAAATGAAAGTTTAATAATGCAAAATGTGAAAGTTTAGTTATTGATAAAAATGAATAAAGGTATGTATGGTAAGGAATTAAGTACATATATTACATTTATGTTGATGAGGATAAAATATTAAATATTCCTCAAATTCTGATATAATTTCCACGTTTTTTGGTATTTATGTCTTGTTGCAATGTATGGAGTTGATTTTTTTTTAATTGTAATTGTAATGAATGTGTATGTTTTTAGGCGTTTAAGCTAGATTCAAAATGATTTTGTGATGTTTTTGAAGAGGAAAGCTTTTAGTTTTAAAAACTTGTGCTGTGAATGTAACGTTTTTTTAAACTGTAAAGATTTTTGTTTTTGTAAATCTAACTAAGCTAATTCCTATATCTATCTATCTATCTATCTATCTATCTATCTATCTATCTATCTATCTATACACAGGGATTGGGTGGGGGGGGGACACAGACAGCTCACAACAAACAACACAGGGAGGGGTACAAAACTGAAATGAAACCTAAATCAATCTAATCCTACTCTAAATAAATCCAAAAACATGGGAAGGGAATCACGGATGGAATACATACAGGGAGGAGGGGAGGATTCAATGGAGGGCAATGGATTAGGAATAGGAAGGAACACAAACTGCTGGGAGAGGGAGACTTCTGAAAATGCCTACTGTCAAGATCAGGTGTTGGAAGGGGGGGCAATGACTTTTGGTTCTTGCTGTTCCTACCTTACCACAAGCCCCATTGACTCCGTGCAGTCCAATCACAGACTGCGAAGTCAGTGCTCTGAGGAAAAAATGGATGGTGATTGGGCAGGCTGACTCCTACTCCAAGCCTCTCCATCTCTGGTGCCAGGAAGTCTGCTCCTTACCTGCCCTCCGCTCCCTGGGCCTTCCAGTCATGTTTTCTCGCCCGAACTCATCCGAACTCACCCAAATGATACTGAACTGTTTGGTCGTTTCCGAGTTCAGATCGAGTTCGGTTCGGTTGTCCAAACGGACCGAGTTTGGTCTGAACTCCAAACATCCAAACCGCGTTCACACATCCCTAACCAAAAGTTTGGCAGAACATCCAGGTCCTCCATTGACATCCAAAGGAGGAGAGGTCCAGAGCCACTCGGACCTCTGCCAGAAGAGCGTTTCACAGACTTGGTGCTGCCACTGAGACTGCTCTCTCCATAGTCACCCCCCGAGCAACTTGGGGAACTTCAAGAAGGGCACTCCTGGTGGATCGCAATGGCCAATCCAGAGCATGGGGAGTAAGGCAGTCCCGCAAGTAGGTAGGGTCGAGACTGTGTAGTGCTTTATAGGTAAGCACCAACACCTTGAATTAGGCCCAGAAGACTATAGGCAGACAGTGCAGAGAATGGAGCACGATGTAATGTGTTCTTGGCGACCTGTACCCATAAGGAGAAAGGCTGCCACAAGCTGTAGACTCCAGACCATCACCATGGGTTCGGCCACAAGTTTGGTTTGGCCACAAGCTGTAGTCTCCAGACCATCATCATGAGTAGTCCATGCCCCACATAGAGTGCATTACAATAGTCCAGTCTTGAGGTGATGAAAGCATGGATGATGGGGGGCAGGTCAGAGTCCAAGACATATGGTCGAAGCCGTCACACAAGATGTAACTGGCGGAATGCACTCCTCACCCCAGCCCCCACCTGGACATCCAGGTGGAGCTCAGAGTTGAAGAGCACTCCCAGACTACAAACCTGGGCTTTGGTCAATTACCTCCGCTGTGACTTGGATCAGGGTAATTTAACCTGAGCAGGAGGGTTTACAATGCAAGAAGGGGATGGACACTGCATTGCCTTGCAAGCTTGAGGAGCTTAAACGACAGTAATACGCTCAGTAATCAGTAATACACTCAAAAGGTACTTATATTTTTCCCCCTATACACTAAAAAGTCAAATGATTAGGGTATAGAATCTGACTTATCCAATATAGAAAGAAACACATTTGCTAGACCCAAGGCTGTAGAAAACTTATTTCATCAGCTTAATCAGAAATCCGAGTTATGCAAGTTCAACTTAAGTGGTTCCCCTGTATATTGAAATTAAAGGCAGCTGTTAATATGTGCAAATACCATGTCTCATGGATATTTTCAATTAGGTGATTCACCAGATGAGTGCTGGGCATGTGTGATTGTTTTTAAATGGAAATATGTGCCACACTACAAATAAGTCAATGGAGACTTGCCTGCCAGTGATTGTTTTTCTTGCTTTTGTGTAATTGATGTTTACATGCACTATGGACCATTGAACTGAAAGAAATTATTTCATGCTGGCCCTCTCCAGCTTTTAGCGTCAGTGTGTTTGCTCTTATAGTCCAGTTTTTATCACTGAATTATTAATAAATTAACTCAAGTATGGAAAAAATGGAAAGAAGGGTAAAGGAAAATAAACAAACCAACTCAGGCTGAATTCTGATATTTTATTCATTTGATCTGCTTATGGTGTGATGTAGGAAACAGCTTATTGATTTGCCTCTTCCAAATAGCATCTTCGTGGGTCCTTTGTTTGGCCCCTTTTCATGAGATGCCAAATATTGGAGGTCCAGTTTGCAGTGTCAGCTTTCCGATTTCCCAAAATAATACAAATATTACACCTGTAAAGTGAATGCAGAGATCAAACGTGAATCCAATTTTCTTTTTAAAGCTCAAGGTAACAAAGAAATGTCTTTATATTCTGAAACCTTAATGTTGTAAGGTGTTTCAGGAATGATCTATGAGTGCATATTGTTAGGGCTGAAATGAATATAACTTACATGGTGGTTCGGGGAGGGTTTTTTCAGCTGTGCTGTGCAATTTGTGTAAGCTACACCCTTATCTATCCCCTGCCAACCTTGACACAGTGACCCATGCTCTGGTTGCCATAAGGCTTGATTTTTGTTACTCCTTCATCTACGGACTGCTAGCCGTGCTTATTCATTCCTTGCAGTTTGTTTAGAGTGCAGCAGAACGGCTGCTTACTGGTTTGGGCAGCTGTGATTGTATTATGCATGCCCTGTATTCTCTACATTAGTTGCCTGTAGAGAGACAGATTGAGTTTTAAGTTTATAAGTTTATTCAAGCATAAGCATAAGCCATAGCCAGGTATAAAGTAAAACATTGAAAAATATAAGATGTGATAATTGAAATACAATACAATATTTCAATGAGCAGAAGAAGTTGGCCTGGGTAACTCGAACATAATACACCCATCCATAGTACAGCCCAAATACAGTGAGAAGGAAAACTATTCCCAAAACATTAACTCAAACAAAGCCTATACCCTTATGAAAATCTGGTATCCTCTGGGCAGGCATGCAGTGAAAATGAAGCTGTTAGAAAGGAACCGCAAAATATATAACATAACATAGCATAACATAGCATAACAATACATAATAGGGCAATAAAAAGTTAACCCTAGGCTGATAGATGGGGTCTAACTGACCTGAGAGGGGTATAAAAGAGTTAATACAACTTTTTTAGCAAACTTCTACCACTCCATACTCCGTGATTTTGTCAACCATAATGGATAGGGATGGGCGAACACTGCCATTTGGATGTTCCAACATTCACTCGTTTGATTTGAAACCCGAGTTCAGGATCAGCTGTTCGGTTCAGGGGAGTTTGGTTCAGCCAAACTCAGCCGAACATTAAAAAAAGTGCTATTGGTACCAAAACCAAAACCGAAATGTTTTCAGTATCAGTATTTTTGGCCCTGAAACCACCCTTGGTGTCCACCCCAATGATAGGAAGTCTGCTCCTCAGCTTCCTCCCCCTTCCAGTAAGGTTTTGCCGGCAGAAAGTCACGTTTTCACCACACCCGAACTCATCCGAACTTTTCCAAACTGTTTGGAAGTTCGAGCATTCAGTTCGGAAGTTTGGTTCAGTCATCCGAACAGGCCGAGTTCGGGCCGAACTCCGAACTTCCGAACCGCGTTCGCCCATCCCTAATAATGGACTCAATTACCCTGTGGTGTTTCATGCCTCCTCCCTCCTTGTAATTTTTTTTAAATTAAGGTTTTTATTCAAATCAAATCAAATTGTTTATTTAACGTGGCCTTTGGCCATTGTTGACACACCAAAGCACAAGATACTGACCAAACAACGAAACATTTAAACACAAACCAAAATCCATAATACAAAATTAAATAAGAAAATTGTATACCGCTAGTTGTAAGATCAAGCTTCCAGTATCATAAAAAAGGAGATCACAATCTGGCAGATCACTTGCCAAATTGGAATGCCTGCTGTATCTACTGTGCCCTACTTTCTTTCTCAGGCATTTCCTGGTACCTTTGATTTCAAATACCGAAGCCTCCAATTTAGTGCCAGCTTGAAGAATTTCATGACTGCCTGAGTTATTTCTGGTGAAACGTCACTTAAGACTATCTCTAACAAGCCATGCTCTGTTCTTCCATGCAATCTCTCTAACATAAAAGAGAGAAGTTCTGCATGCATGGGCTCATACAGATGACACCCAAAGGGTATATGCTTGGTAGACTCGGTTGTTTGCATTTCGAAAGGGCAAAGGCTATCCCCATACTTGACCCCCAAAAGGCGTCCCTCCAACACCTTAGAGGGCAAGGCATTCACTCGGGCTCACAAAAACAAATATTTTCCCCTAAATGAATATGGTGAAGCTAAATAATTGGCCATTTTCCCAGGATCCAGAGCCCAGGCTTTATATCCACAGAGGTGAAGTGTACTTCCTACCTTGGCCAAATCTTGTTGCCTATCCATATCTGGAATTCTCATCGAGATCTCAGCTCTAGTCACTTCTAGGCTTTTATTAACAAAATAATTTTCCTACAACCCCAACTGTAACAATTGGTTACTTATAGCTCTTGTCCATGAATTCCCAAAAGGATCTTCATACATACTTTTGAATAACCCATTGTTAGGAAACTTAATCATCTGGAGCCAGAATTTTAAAGCAAGCTCCCAGGCCACCATTGACTAGCTCCTCAGTCCCAGCTCAAGCCTAATGGCTGCCACAGGGGTGCCATTTAGTACTTTTAAAAGACATTTAAGAAAACTGGACTGCAAGGTACTGAGGTTTTTACCTGAGAGAGGGGCCCACAATTCCGCTCCATATAGAAAAGAAGCCTTTACCTTACTGTTAAAGACTTGCACTTCAAGTTCTATGTTCTTCCTTCCCATACCTGTAAAAAACTTCAATATACCTTGCGAAGCTCCTTTAGATACCAAAAGTGCTTTTTGATAATCATTCCAATTTCTCTGGACTTGTAAATGAATTCCTAAATACTTAAAGCTCTTTAACTGCTTCAGGTGGTGACCATCAACAGTTCAGTTATTTGTCTTCCAACTGTTTGTGAAAACTACCACTTTAAATTTTTCATAGTTAATGGTCAACTTATTAGCACAGTAATCTGAAAAGGCCCTTATTAATTTGATTAAAGTTTATTGATCAGCAAATATGCTATTATCAGTAATAACACACTATACAAACTTAAGAATGTTATAATCATAAAATAGGGGAAGACAACTCATTTCCCAGGACAAACATCGAAGTACAAATTAAAACATCAAATCCAAATCATAAACTAAAATAACCAGCGCCAGCTCATGTAAATTCTCGCTAGTGCCGTTAACACAGAATTGCATCTAATGACTTTCAACATCCTAAAGAACTCTCCGGTCTAATTAGGTTTAATCCGGCAGTCATTTTTTTTTCTAGGTTGATCTCATTGTTACAATGTGACTCTTCTAAGTGTTCCATTGCCTTGTACTTTCCAGAAACAGAAAGATCTTTCAGTGGTACTTCCTTTTTCATCCATTCATGGGCACATTAATAGCAAAATATTTACCACAGACACTAATCAAAGGTACAGTCTATAGCCCACACTGGGGGGATGATCCATGGTAAAAATATGCTATCTAGTGAGATATCAAAGCCCTGGTGCTGCCCCTGAGTCTGTGGGTGGTAATCATGACATTTGTATACAACCTTAGTGATATTTTCCCCAAACCATATGGGTTTTGCAAAGAATTATGAATCATGACAATACAAAAGACTTGGTTACAGCTCAAATAGACAGCAAAATAATAATAATAACAACAAATTAATGGTTAATATCCATTATTCCAGATAGCTTTGCTATTATTCGGTAACTACTGGTATCCATTGAGGTTGACTGCCAAACTGCAATACCGAATATTACCATTTACTGTTTACCATTTACCACATAACCAAACTAGTTCAGTTAGAGGCGGGGGGTGGGGGGGGAGTAAAAAAAAGTCAGACTATAATCCAATGGCGATACAGTAAAAATAATGCATAAACAGGTCAGTAAAAGGTAGTCTGGTTAATTGGATACCCAGTGGCAGGGGCAATGCTACTGCAGATTCTTCTCAGGCTGACTGGGTGGCTGAAGCAGGGGGCCAAGGTTCTGCCTTGGTTCTGAATGAGCTGCTGCTGCGGCTAAAGTAAGCTCCGTGGCTGCCTAGGGCAGCAAAAATCCTAACACCTGGCCTGCCAAGCGGATACTAAAATGGATGCCGTTTGGTATCCAACCAGATACTAGATAGTAGCAGATACTCAATTCAGCATAAGCTCTGGATTTGGGGGAACAGATTCTTTAAAAAAAAACCAAAAAAACCATACCACCACTACAACAGTTAGTTAATTATGGCACTGACTCTTGCCATGGCCAACAACATACAAATAAAATGGCAACAACATACAAAAACATACACAGACATACACCAGAGTGTATCAGACAAATCTGATAATCTGAACTACACCAATATCAAAGGGTGATTTCAGACGTTACGGGCCCTCGATTCACCGCAGTGGATTACCAGCGGTGGCAAGCCGACCAACCACTCCCCATGGTCCAGGAAGGCTCCAAACAGACGTGACGGGAGCGGGACCACGGCAGGGAATCAGACCGACAGACCACGGCCCAGGTTAGAGCAACAGATGTGCCACCGATTCCAGGCCATGGTCAAAACACCCAGAAGGCACCAGGGAGGGATGGGAGGCAGACATGGCTGACAGAGGGCAAATGAAGCCAGAAGGGCTAAAAGGAAATGAGAAGGGGAGGAGGGAGGAGAGCCTCTGAGGTGGTACACACAACAGGCACAGGGAAAATGAGGTCACAGTGGAACACACAGCACAAACACACTCCTGGGGGCATACACACCTGCATGGGAAAGGAAGGGAAGGGGGAACACAGCAGGACAGCCAACACACATGGCACCATAAGCAAGGGGGGGAGGGGTGACCTGGGCCCAGGGAAATGGGGGGGAGCAGCCCGGGAGCAGGGCAGGACACGGGAAAGGGCATTCAGAACCCCAACAACAGCGCAGGCAGCATGGGCACCCCCACATGACACAGGCAGCCCTGGCACGGGGGAACCATTCAGGGGCAGAGCACAGGCACAGGGGGAGGCCAGAAAGACCAGGGAACAGACCAGGAATGGTCCAGGAGGCTGACAGGGACCCCACATGCAAATGAGGGTGCGATGGATGGGATGGAGGTGAGCCAGAGCTGTAGAGCAGGCGGTCCAACCCCCCTCCCCCCTGGAGGACTCCGGGAGGTGTAGTCTGGGGGCCCCAGAACCCCACAGTCACAGAGTCAACCCGGGGGGTGAGGTGGGGGCATGGGAACAGGAGGGATTGTGGCCGGACTATGAAGGACAGCAGCACCCGGGGTGCTGGGCACCGGCTCGGAGATCAGGACACAGCCACAGGAAAAGGCAGCCACGGAGGGGAACACCAGTTGCAAGGGGAGACGGGGGTGGGCATGGAGGGGGCCCAGAGGCAGAGGCAGGGGTAGCGGAACCCCAGAAACCAACCAGCACAGCAGCAAGCCCGAGACACCATGGAGGGAGTGGGTAGCGACCCACAGCATCAGGGCAGACATGGAAGCTCACAGCAGGGCCAGCATCCAGGGCCTGGAAGGAACAGGGGGCCTCACAGCCAGCTGTAGGGGGCCAGAAAGGGGCCCAGGGCTGGGTGGCCTGCCAGTTACATGTAGTGAGGCCACTGGAGCATGCCCCGATGGTATCCCAGCGGAGACATGTGGTGGGTGATGAGGTAGTATGCCTCGAAGGGATCCTGCATGGTGAGCCCCACCTGGACATCGGATCGGGACCACACACCGTCAGCTCTTCCCCAGTGGTCTCCGACAAGCCATAGTCAGCAGCTGGGGCCACAGAAGGTGACCGAGCTCCAGCAGGCGGTGATAGACTTCCCCACACGACTGCTGGTACCCACAGGCCCCATGAACACAGCCAAAGAAGGAAACAGCCAGGGCAGGGCCCTCCTCCACCAGACAGGCCATGTAGGCAGCCAGGCTGCACACAGAGAGAGCAGACACGGTCTCCACCGCAGACCACCCCACATGCGAGTACCTCATCTCTGGGATGCGCCCATCAGGAAACGGATGCAGGCCCATCGTCTCCGCATGCAGTCGGCAATCGCGGGTGCTCGCCTCATAGTCAAAGTAGTGCAGGACAGAGCTCAGACTTGCATAGGCACCTGTGAGGCTGTCCGGGAAGCTCAGGAGCAATTGCACGACTGGGGAATGCCACAGGTCACACATGCCCATGGTCTTGCAGAAGGTCCAGATATGGGGAGTACCAGGGGTGGTGGGGCCCACGAGCCCTGGGGAAGCACTGCCAGCCATGGTCCAGCAAGCAGCGGATACTTACTGCAAGGAAAGAGGGGGCCCACAATCCCTGAAGGGATGGGAGGGGATTATGGGGAACTCCAAGGCCAAGGGATAAGGCCACAGGCTGCAACATGACATTGCAAATGAGTGAAGTGTGGGATGCGGACCAGCCCAGCTTCTGGAACCAAGCACACATACAGGACAGCCTACAAACTAATCAGGGTGGTGAGGACAACAGGCAGCCAACACAGAGAGGTGGGAGGTGAGGACATCAGGAATGCAGCTGCTGCCCACATGCCTGGGCACAGGCTGGACCATGCGCCAGGCCCCGTGCAGGGACTGCAGGTGTGCGTAACGGGGCATCCATTGCCTCCCCGCCCCGGTCACCCTGCAGGATCTGGGCCAGCTGGCTGGGGAGCTGGGTAGAGGCGACCTAGGGCCCCCCGTCTGGTCACCGGGCCACAACTTTGGGGTGGGGCGACACATACCCCAGCCTATAATGGGTGCGGCTCCAACCCACCCGGGGCACCATTCACCATGGATCTGGGATGGTTGGGCACCTGCAGGATGCACCTAGCAGTCAGCGCAGATTGGTACTACATGCACATGGACCTCTTCTGCATCCAGACCACAGAGGTGCACCTGGCTGCCTGGCCAGGAGCACTGCTAGAGCCCAGAGAGCCCACCACAGGTGCAGGCGCACCCTGGCCTTGTTCAGGGCCCAGCGGGTGTCCCAGATGGCCCGACGGGCCCTCATCTGCGCCCGGCTCCAGTGGTGAAGGGAGTCCATGGGGCGCACATCCCTGCTCACTATGCCCATTGACTGGCGGGTATGGGTCACGGAGCAGGCACAGGGGTGGTGGGCCAAGGATCTGGTTCAGTGGAACGAGGCTGCCTGCAGAGCGCACTTTCGGATGGACAGTGCATCCTCCTGCAACTCGCGGAGTTATTAACACCCTGGCTGCAGCCGCAGCACACCCCCATATGGGCCCCCATTCCCATGGTCCAGTGGATGGCCATCGGGGTCTGGGCCCTAGCAAAGCCCGACTCCTGCTGGTCCGTTTCGCGGCACTTCGGTGTCGGGGTGAGCACTGTCGCCGGGATCCTGCGAGACATCTGCGAGGTGGTAGAGTGTGTGCTCCTGGACCGAGCGATCGAGCTGGTGTACCGGGAGGCTGTGATGGCCCACTTTATGGCTGGAGGATTGCCCAACTGCATGGGCACCGTGGATGGCACCCACATTGAGATCCTCTGCCCATCCGATGGGGAGGCCGTGGAATATGTTAACCGACACGGGTACTACTCCCTTCGGCTGCAGACAGTTGTGGAACACCGGGGATGGTCCATAGTCATTTACACGGGCCACTCTGGCTGCAGTTACGATGACCAGATCATTACCATCTCTCCCTTCTATGCCCGGATGTACCGCGGGGACTTCGCGGACATGGGGATGACCCGGATCGAGGGGGTGCTGATGCCCCCCTGCATCCTGGGGGACCCGGCCTATCCATTCACCCGGTGGCTGATGAAGGCATACCCGGTCGCCAGGAACCCTGTGGAGGCGCTGTAAAATACCCACCTGTATGCAAGGAGGACCATGATTGAGAGGGCCTTCGGGGCCCTCAAGCAGCGCTGGAGGTGCCTCGTAGGCCAGCTGGACTACACGGTAAAGACCTCGGCCCTGGTGATCAGAGCCTGCTGTGTGTTGCACAACATGTTGGAGACCGATGGGGCTGCCCTCCACTACCCCATGCCCTGGCACCCTCCCGGCCCCGTGCCTCTCTATGTGAATGCTGAGAACCCACGGGAGTACCGATATGCAAAGCACATCAATGCTGCCCTGGCTAGGTGGATCAGCTGGGAGGCTGAGACGTGAGGCCACACACCACCATCGCCACTACCCCAGGGCCCCCACCAGCACACTGGGCATGCCCCTAGACACCCACCCGCCCCCAGCCCTGGGCCCATGAAAAGAACATTGACTGAATCTGGTACCCGTACATTTATTGTGCATACCTCCTACAGGTCCCCCACCACCACCACCCACTTCCCAGTGCCGCCCCCCCCCCCCAGGGTGCTCGCCCCCTTCCCCCATGACCTGCATGTCTCTGGGGCCT
This sequence comes from Sphenodon punctatus, assembly GCA_003113815.1. NCBI lineage: Eukaryota > Metazoa > Chordata > Lepidosauria > Sphenodontia > Sphenodontidae > Sphenodon > Sphenodon punctatus. The sequence goes on along the minus strand of QEPC01002298.1, from coordinate 3,705,999 downwards.
CCCTCTCAGCTGCCCTGTGGCCACCATGGAGATCTGGGAGCTCCCCTCCTCCTGCTGTCCATGTTCCCGACAGTGTCCTTGGATGCCTCGGTGTTCTGAGGGGAAGGTGGTGTTGGGAAGGAGGGCGGACCCAGGGCCAGAGGGACCCCCCTGGGTGACTTCTCCCTCCCGAGGCCTACAGGGACCGGTAGGTAGATGTGTGGGCCCAGCGGGCTTGCTGGTTACTGAGGCAGTGGTGGAGGCAGTGGGGGCACCGAGGGGTCTGGCATCAGGGCAGGCAGGGTGCCTGGCGGGGCAGCAGCCACCATGTAGGCACTCATGGTCCCCACATGCTGCAGCAGTGAGGTGCCAATGTCATGGGACCGGTCCATCTTGGCAAAGTGCTCCCTCACCATCCGGTTAATGGCCAGTTCCAGCCATCTGAATGCCTCCACCTGCCTGCTGTGCTCACGGTGCTCGCGCCTCCGTTCCAGTCACACCTCCACCTGCAGTCTCCATCCCTTGCCTCTGATTTCTGCACGGCCCTTTCGTTGGCCGCCTCCATGTGGTCGATGGCCGCTATCATCCGCTCACCCTGCTCGGTGGTGGTGCAGACTATGTCCTCTGCCTGCTCCTCCCTCTGGCGCCGTACCCGTTCATGATGCTCCCTCATCCGCTGAGCCAGGGGCACTGGACTGGCTTGCTGGGACCCAGTGGGTTGCCCTGTTGAGGTGCACAGTAGGGGCTGGTTAGGCGTCCCAGCCGCCTGCCCCTCCCGTGCTGCAGCTTGGGGGTCATGAGGCCCCCACCTTTGGGTGGCTGGCCAGTGCCTTCCCCCAGAGTTCCCCTGTACCCAGGCCCCCCTCCCCCACAGCACATGGGCCGGGTCTCCCACCCGGACTCCCCTGGACTCCTCTCTGCCCACTTGCCATGTTGCCTCACCTGTGACCACTGGCTGCTCCTGGGGCTGCTCGCCATCATCTCCCTTGCCAGCCAGTCGCAGGTGCTGGGGTGTGCCATGACCTGTGCAGATATGGAAGGGGGTGGGTGGGGGTAGGCTGAACGTGTCCCCCAGCGGCCTCTGGGCTCCCTTTCCATGGTCTAGGGTGTCAGGGGTTTCTGGGGCCAGCCGCATGGCCAGTGTGCCACCCTCCCTCGACCCATCCCCTCAAGTCCATTTCCCATCCCACCCACTTGCTTACCCTCGATGTCAGTCTCAGAGTCCTCCGAGGCCACTCCCTCGGTGTTACTGAGGTCCCCCTGTGTCCCCTGGCTGAGGGCGACTGGTGCGCCAGCCTCGGCTCCTCCAGGTATGGAGATAGACTGGGGGCTCTTTGGGCTGGTGCATGAGGGGGGCCTGATACTCCCTGAGGTCCTGGGGTGTTTCCCTTGGGGGCCGGGGCCCCTGGAGCCGGTGCCTTCTAGCAGGGTGGTGAGGGGAGGGGATACATTGACCCATTCCCTGCCCTGGACCACAGCGCTCCCCACAAGACACGGGGTGACTATGGAGCCCTTCATGTGGAGGATGCGGTCCAGAGTGCCATAGTATGGGGCGGTCCAGGCTCTGGGCTCCGGGCTCGGACAGCCAGTTGTTGTCCTTGATGGCCTTGTACCCCCTCTTGAGCTTCTTCACATTTAAGCGGCACTGGGCCAAAGTCCTGTGGTGCCCCGCCGCCTCCATATCCCGCACAATCTCCTGGTACATGTGCTCGTTTCTCTGGTTCACCGCCAGCTCCAGCTCATGTTCCAGGGTCCCCCAGATCCTAATGAAGTCCTGGGTTTTCCTGTGCCCCATTGCCCCCCTCGGTGGTACAGCCATCTCCTGCGTAGGCCCTCCTGGTCCTCCTCCTCCTCCGCATGCCCTCCGCCCATCTCCTCCGGGGGCTCGGGCTCCCGGGTCCGCTTCTATGTCTGTGGGTCATAAGTGGGGGCAGCGATTGGTTGCCGGGTTGCTGCAGTCCCGCGGCCATCCCCCTTTCCCCCCTCCTATCGGCCCGCCCCACTTGGTGCCACTGACCCTCCCCCCTCGCTCCCCTTATCTGTTTCCGGGGTGCCTTGTCCCCCAGGCTGGTTGCTGGCTCTGGGGAGGCCTGTTTCAGCTGCTGCTGCTGCTCTCCCACCTCTATGTGTAGCATTACCACCTCCTCCACCTGCGACTCCTCCACCTCCTCCTCTTCCTCCCTTGCTCGCTCGCCCTTTGCTCTCCTCTCCCTTCCACCTTGCTCCATCCTGCCATGTTTCCCTTCTGCTGTGTGCCCTTTAAATCTCCCTCCCCGGCCTGTGTTGTTGCTCATTGCCTGGCAGCGATGCTGCATGCTTTGTCTCCAGCTGGGAATAATTTTGATTGCTTCCGGCTGGTGGTTGCCATTCAGTCATTACGTTTTGTTGTTTCCCATTGGGAATTGCTTTGACCACCCTTTCGGAGATGGTCCGGGCCGGAGCTCCAGAAAGGTGGTTAGTTTTGTCCCCTACTGGGGATTGTCTGTGGTGAATATCTGGCGACCGCCAAACAGACGTTCGGGGCCCTTTGGCCCTGCCGCGGGGTTGTGTGTGGTTCACTGTGGTTGACTGTGATCTCGTAACGTCTGAAAACATCCAAAGTCATAAATCACAGGTAAATCAAGGGATATTTATTTCTAATCAACTCCATTTTATAAGCAAATAAGGCTAAATTAGATATGACAGACAGACTGGGATTCTGGAAGAGTCAAATCATTCTTTCATGTTTGTCTAGAAACAAAACTTTGGTCAAAAGGGGATAAAGTATGACTTCCTAATAGCTGCAGAATAGTGACATTTCATAACATAGTGCAGAATGTCTTCCATTCCCCCCAAGGGACAGGTACACAGTCTTTTAGCCCTAGGTATGCCACAATGCCTCCCAGCCATCATGGCAGATGGCATCTGCTCATATCATAGACAACATAAGGATCTGCACTAAGAGTATTCAATGCTAAAGTCTGTGCTAGTCTCCTATACGGTGCGTCAGTCTGGAGGTTTGAGGTTCCTCACAACCTAGAAAGAACCCTAAATAAATTTCTCCGTAAATTGTTGGGGTTGCCTTCCTCTATTCCTGCTAATATCTTGAGGTTAGATACAAGAATATTCAATCTGATAACTACAGTCAAGATTGCAATCCTTAACTATTGGTTTAAAATCCTTGACTGTTTTTCCAACAGGTTTGTTAAACTTTGTTATCTGGAAGATTTAGTGCTTTCAGTGGGTAAAAGGTCCCCTTGGTTGTCCAGTGTCTCCAGGATTTTGCTGTCATGTGGCATGGGGTTGCTGCTCTGGGAGAATCAAAGATTCCTTTCAGTTCAGGCTAAAATTGAAGTTAAATTGAGACTCTGGGATGTTTCTAGGCAGGAGAACATGGCTAGGGTCTGCTTTTCTAGAATTTTGCATTCTTACACACCTTCGTCTCCAGATCTGGGGTCTGCTACCTACTTAAGCTGGGATATCACTAAAACAAAAAATGGAACAGAGATCAAGCAGTTAGCATTAGTGTTTGCTGTGGGGAAAAGTTCAAATCTTTAATTAGGTTAAAGAACCTCTCCAAAAGCCCTAAAAATCAGCTTTCCTGAACAAAACTGGAAAATTCACTTGAAAAGAAAAATAATGTACCTTAATAAATATTGCATAGAATATCAAAGAAAGCAGCATGAGATCAGTACTTTATAGATTCCAAGCTACTTGAACCCAAAGCCACCCATATTTATCCCTTACTTCATGTTCACATCTTCATAATTCTGTTTTTGCTACAAAATCTTGGACACTGCACGCTCTATTCAAAGCAACATTCATCATCTCTCTTTAAATATTTTATTTGGCTTTGATTCATACTGATTTAGATTTTCAGGTTGCCTTCCGAGGTACCCAAGACATTTCACAAACACAAAGACATTGTTAGTGGCCAACAATGGGCTGAGTGTAGGCCTGAAACATCAAGTTGCAGTGAATGCTGTTTCCAACGGAAACAGGTCATTCACCTTCAATTAATGTGACATAGAAGCTTACTGGCTTTTCTGCTGGTTTTGCCATTTGTCGTTATTTTTCATGAGTTGAACAGAACTACTATGGGGTCAATCCCAAGCACCATTTGTGCCCCAATGCATACTACTGGGGCTGTGGAGATGCAAAAGTGCTGGCTAAGTGCAGAGAAAGTCCTGAAAATTGCCATTAAAATGTCACAAGAATGCTGTAAAACATCTGTAAAAGTCCCAAAAAAGTGTTGAAAAACCATGGAAAAATCACAAGTGATGGTGGAAGAGCAGAATCACTGGAGACTGCCGAAGTACTGATGAACACTCGCAAGCACTCCTGAAAGGTTGATATTTCCCTGCAGAATGGGAACACTTGCTCTTATCTCAGCCCTAGCTAAGTGGCTTGGCATGAGGCCACTATTGCTCTATTCACCCTGAGGCCAGACACCCTCATCAAGTAATGCTTGATATTGCCCATGTTGGAGTCAGACACTCCCATGTTATTACTTATATAGTGCCAGCAATTAGTACTTGGTGCTCAACAGTTGTAACAACAGACAAGTCTCGGCTCTCAGGGTCTTACAGTCTAAAATAGACAAAGGTGATAAAGGAAAGGGGCAAATAGGAAGAGACAAGGATACATTCATAAGATGGAGAAGGTGCAAGTGGATACACTTGCCTTAGTTACTAGGGAGATCCTGAGGATAGGCAGTCATCAAAAAAGCATCTATGGGAACAAAGAAAAGGGGAAAGCCTGAAGGGAGAGAGAGGTTTGGGGGGGGGGGTGTTCAGAGAGGAAGTTCCAAGGATAGGGGGAAGCATGAGAGAAGACGTGAAGACAATTTAGGGAATAGGATAGTCTGAGATAGGTGAGGGCAGTGGCAGAGGACAGGGGCGTAGCAAGGTGGAGAAGGGCCTGGGCTCAAGCCTAGTTATGGGCCCCTCATGTGCTCTGAAAACCCAAAGTGGGCAGGGCTTAGGGGAGGGGAGGAGCTTAAGGGAGGGGGAGGGGCCTGCCCATCCCTGGCATCCATCTCAGTGCCATGCCGAACCTTATGGCTAGCAAAGCTTTAGGGAGGGGCTTGTACATTGTAGGCAGAGCCTCCAAAAATCCAGCAACAAAGAGTTTTCAGTGTTAAGATGTGATGGGCAGAATATTAGTTTACACTGGGAACTCCTTGCTGCTGAGTAAAACCCTGCCACTTGGAGACAGAGAACCCTCCTACTAGCATCGCATCCAGTAAGTGGATGGGACTCCAGTAGGACAACTCTCTCTCTCTCCATCAGTGGTAGTGCCATAGCAGGATTAAAAAATCCTGTTCACATATTTAAGGTGGCATTTAGATGTGCGTTTAAATCGCACAGCCGCCGCCGTGGCGATTTAAAGCACCATGCACTTCCGGGTTGGTCTGAATGCGATGAGTGCACACATTTCCGCCTAACCTGAACTGTTGGAGTGCGGTTTGAAAAGCTGCTCGGAGCAGCTTTTCAAACCGCACTCCAACAG